>PVIC010010757.1:0-42774 GCA_004025085.1 Thryonomys swinderianus
TTCAGGCTGGCCCTGAGCTCACTATGGTGCCCAGGCAAGCCACCGCGAACTCAGCAATCCTCCCGTCTCTGCCTCCCGAGTGCTGGGATTACAGGCGTGAGCCACCACGCCCAGCATTATATGTGGTTACCGGGGATCGAACTCAGGTCCTTGCGCTTGCAAGGCAGACGCCGGAACCACTGAGCTAACCCTCCGGCCCCCTAACACCTTTTCTTAATAAATTCAGGCTACAAAATGTTTTAATTCTCCATTGCTCGCTCTATATCAAGTGTATCTAATAAAAAAAGGGACAGCAAGAAGAGAACAAGAGTAAAGAGTCCTGCACATACAACTTCAAAATACTTTTTTGAAGTCAAGGTTTCAAAAGAAAAATAAAGGTACCAAACAAATATGTCAAACTACACCAATACTGTATCTTCTGGAAACTAATGCCTTAAAACTATGGTAGAGGCCTAACAATTTAAGCAAGAAAGAACCCATCATATCTACATACTCTTCTAAATTTTTCTTTGCAAACTTTGAATTTGTAACCACTATCAACATAAAAACACTTCTTAAACTTTGCATTACTAAAAATATTAATAAAAATCTAAAAAGTACATGGTTACTGAGTGTATTTATATCAAAACTTTAACTGATTTTTCTACAACAAGCAATCCTCTAATTAAAAGTCACTAACACAATTTCATTAGAAATGGCTTTAGAGATATCTTAACAGGCATTGAGCTGTCACAAAATTTGAAATAGGGGAAAATACCAAAATGAGAATATTTGAAACTAAGAATTGAAAACTTCACTTCCAATAAGTTAAGCATTTCATAACATTAGTTTACATATTTGTCATGATTATGAGAAAGCAGGTATACATTCCACATAAAAATATCACCAGCTTCGTGTCTTGTTAAGTCTAAAATGCAATACAAATGAACCTTTCTCTGTCTTTCTAAAACTAGGTCTAAAATTAAAGTAGTATGTGTCACCAAATTTATCATTATTTGGTATTTAATATATTACAATCAGCATAAACCTGTATTGATGTACCTCTGCATGCAATTGGTAAAAACAATAAAATTCCCTTTGTTTACATTAACAGTCATCAAACTGTAAATTAGTTCTTGCCACTGAAATTTACTTTTGAACAAGCTTTATAAAATGAAGTTTGTAAATTAGTTTACAATTAGATAATCCAGTCATGTTTTTCAAAGGATCTGATTGACATAAAAAGATTGTAGTTTTTTAAAAACTCTTATAATTAATTTCAATTATCACAGCCTAAAACTATAGCTAACTTTAATGATCACTGTACTATCTACAAGTTAAAAATATTCCCAATGAACATGTCTGAAGAAAGGCAAATCTACCAAATAATAAAACTGCAACAAAGCCTGAATGAAGTTTCTACATACTCCAGACTCCAAATTTTTTAGTCTGTTATTCAGCAGTCCTTTCCAGACTATTACTAAAACTCTGACAAATTCTTAGATTAATTTAATTAGGAAAGTATTTTAAAACTTAATCATGATCCACAGCTTTATTCTAAGAAATTATTTCATTAGCAAATAAAAATATTCATGTTTTCATAAAGAATTTAACTTTTACCAGGCTAGTGGCTAATATGGACATTACAACCTGCCAAGACAAAGTCTTCAATGACCATTTTAATGCCCCCAAAGGAAAACAATGAAGTGAAATCAAGCAAATCAAAATTACTGGGAATACAACTGTCAAAATAGCAAGGACTTCACTGATGGTTTTCATATCAATATTTGGCTTAATAAAACCACAACTCTAGAAATTAAGTGTTGTTAGTCATTTGATACTACTTTCTACGCATACCATAACTAAAAGTACAGTTTTAGAAAGAGTTTTAAGTCACATAAATTTCACGTGCAGAAACCCACATATTATGACTTTGCTCACATTATAAAGATCTGGCAAAATAATTTTAAGGTCATATAAACGCTCACAAATTTTAAGGTGAGCAAAGTGAAAATTGTATAATCACACTCTGAAAGCTGAAAGAAAGCATTCTAATAATTCCTTTGTATCGACCTTTTTAAAGTGTCATATAGAAATCTAATTTATCATATGTATCCAAATGTCTTAATTCATAATAATACACTACTTTTGAAGTTATGTCATAGATCACAATTCTTCCCCAATTATGTTTTATGCAAAACGGTCAAGTTCAGCCTAAGCTTTTCAATTTAGAGACCCCAAAATTTCCTAATACTGTACCCTTTTAAAATATTATTTCCAACAGAAACCTTAAGTTTTCATCTTCACTTCAAAACAAAAACAGGAAAAATTACCTATGCATATTTAAACACAGCTAATAACATCCAAAAGAATAAAAACTCTTCCAAAATTAAGAGGTTTTCTTAATAAAAAGTAAAGCTCCCCACATCAGCAGGAGATACAGACTTCCACCTCTAAACAAAATATTTACTGCTATGTCCTAAGAAATAACTTTGTTAGAACATCCTAGACTGGTGGTCTTGTTCAGCGGTAGTGTTGCTCACCCAGCCCATGCAAGGCACTGGGTTCAAGCACAAGGGAAAAAAAAGCAATTATATAATTTTAACTAAATACTGTCCACTGCTACAATTCACAACCTGGGAGTCTTAAAGCAGCCTAGATTGATAATAAATGCTTCAGTCACCTCAGACCAATAATTTCTTTTCATACACTTACTGGCATACCAGTAACCCTCAATTCCTGTCAAGACTTTCCATTCTACAAAAAGGAGTGCTCTAGCACCATCCCTGATCAAAATCTGTTTTAGCTGAAACTGCAAAAATTAATGGTTTTCGATATCCACTAACTTTTTAAAGTAAAAAGACTAACTTTAAAACAATCAAAACTGTACACCATTAAAATTCTTGGGTTTCTGTCTCTTTCAACAAGCTGACTCAAGTGAATTTAATGCTCTATACGTAAAAAACTACCTACTACATCTGAAGGTGGAGAATTCATTCTTGCCAGCCTTTCTGGATATTGGCTGGTAAATTACACCTGACATTCCACACAAATCAGAGTACAATTAACGGATACCTAAAAGGTGTCAGAAGACCTAAAACCTAAAGAAGGGAGAAAGTAGTAATTTTGGTTCACAGTATTTAAGTTTCAAATGAGAGTTCAAGTTTAATCTCTGTAATCATCATTTGCTACACCCAATACCCTTGAACCTCCAGGACATTATCATCTGGATCAAAAACTACTCATCCTCTATTATGTATGATAAGGCCATTGAAAATAAAATGCTACAGAAAAACAAATTTTATACCGTATCACCCCGTCAGAAAAGAAAAATACCAATTAACGAATATCGAAGAAGAGTCCCTTATAAGATCTATTATGGCACTATTGATTTCAAACTACAGAACTTCTAAATGCATTTCAAAGTTATTGCTAACTTAAACATACAAACCTACCTTTGCCCACAAATGCTCACCACACAGGCTGAAAAGGATTCTGCTTTTAAAGTTATGCAAATCAGTCCACAACTCACATTTTAAAAGAATCTATCAATGCAACCCAGGAAACTAAAAACAATCACTGCAAGATTCTGATGCAATATGTGAACGTGCAACACTAATTTTCATTTTAATCTGATCTATACCCTTGATCTAAGGCCTAAGCCAAGATTTAATCAAAGTATGTTGAACCTCAAAGCGTATACTTTTTTGTTCATTTATTAGATCGGATTATGGAGCTCACTAATCCACTACCAGTGTACTGTATTCTGTATTAACGGACAATAGTCCTCAGGAAGAGACCATAGAGACAGACTAAGAAACCAATCTGTGCATTGACACTTGCAACCAAGATTTAGTTCCGTCTAGCGAAACACACCCTATGATGGATACACTGAAAAAAAAATATTTCTGCGAGAAATATGACCCGGGTTAAATGTTATAGTCCCCAAACTATGGAAATTTTCCATATCCGTCTATTCCTACTTCGGAAGAGAGTGACAGAAAAGCAAAGAAGAGCAGCCTCAGAAATGGATACAGGTCAAGTCTAAGTCGAATCCATCCTCTTGATATCTCCTTTTGTTTCTGCTAACGATCTCTTTGATGATGGCTGTCATGTCTGGGAGCCTGTGGCTGAAGAAAAAGGAGGAGAGAGATGGCAGAAGCTGCTGGTGGCGAGGCTTCTTCTGCAGGATGGAGATGGCTCTGGTCTTGGTCGCCGATGCCCCTCGCTCTGCTGCCGCTTGGTTCTGGACCGCAGCCGGGTAATGGCTGCTGCGACGGCTGCTAGATGGTTGCAGCAACTGGGCCTGCTTCTCTTCACCAGCCAGCGGCCTGGCAGCGGCGGCAGCGGGATGGGGAGACCACGAACAATCCTCGGAACGGCTGCCTCCTGCAGCGGCCTCCGGAGCCCGGGCCGGGGGGGGTGCGGCGGCGGCGGAGGGGAGGCTTAGAGCCGGCCCGGGTCCCTGGAGGTGCCGCCGCCGCCGCCGCCGTGTTGGAGGCAGGAGAAGGGGAGAGACCAACTCTCCGGTGTCCCCAGCCCTGGAAATGGTGACAGGCGACTCCGGCCCCCTCCCCGCCGCCGCGGCCGCCGCCGCTTCTCCCCCCCGCTCCAGGAGCGGGAGGCGCCGCCGCCGAGCCTCCGCCGGCTCCCGCCCGAGCCCGCGACTTCCACCGTTCCTCTCAAGAGAAGCCGAGACCAAGCGGCGCGGTTAGAAGAGGAGCCCCAGAGCAGGCGAGAACCGCCGCCGCTGCCGCTGCCGCAGGCCGGCCGGCTCCCCGAGGGCGCTGCCCCCGCGGCTGCTCACAGGCGCTGAGAGGGGCTCTGGGCCGCGGCCGCCGCCGTCTCTCATCTCCCTCGCCTGAGCAGGGCCTGGCCTCACAGCGGCTCAACTCTCAAACTTCCATCATGGCTGCAGCTTCCGAGAGGAGAGCACTAAGCGCAGCCGCGTCCCTGAGCCGAACGCGTATCCTGCCGCAGTGCACAAAGAGTCCCGCCACATCACCGTCCGCCGCCGCCGCCGCCGCTGCCGCCACCGCCGCGCCGGGAGCCGGGGCGCCTGGAGAGCCTGAGGGGAGGTGGGAGGCGGGGAGGCGGGGAGGCGGCGGGGGGCGGGCCGCGCGGGGGGCGGACGCGGCGCCCCCAGCCGGGGCGCTACTGGGCATGCCCAGTGCGACTGCGCTCGCTCGCTCGCTCGCTCGCTCGCTCGCAGGCGCCGGCTCCGAGCTGCACCCGGCTGGCGGCGCCTGTTCGCGCGGAGAGCGCAGGGTAGGAGTAGTGAGCCGGGAGGACGCGCGGCACACTCTGTCGGGGCGAGGGTGGTGGTGGTGGGCGCGGGGCAGTGTCTCTGGATCTCGTCCTGCTCTTCCCAGCCCGCAGGTGGGAAGGAGCAGGTGGCCGTATCGGCCGGCGCGCACACAGGGATCGCGGGGACGGTGCCGCAGAAGGAACACCCCGCCCTCGCCCGGGATCGCGCCCTCTGGCCAGCGTGTCCTTCGGGTGTGCTCTCGGTCGTTCGCGGGGACTCGGCCGGTGCAGCCTTTACCTGGAGACCCCACACTCCCCACCGAGTCATTGGTGTCGCCTTGGCACAACGCCCCACTGAGGACCGCCTCGCCCGGCTCCCTTCGCCGCTCCTCTCCCTCCTAGAGCACGCTGCCGGCCGGACGCGCCGAGCAGGGACACGTTCCCAGGACTCAGGGCACGGAGGACGCCCGTGCTGGCGGCCCAATGACCCCACGCGGGGGACGCACCCGGGTCCCCGTGGCCCCCTGGTGAGCAGAGCATCTCCGCTGCTGCCCCGGGCTCTTTGCAGCGAAGCGGAGTTCAGCCCTCGGAAGTTCCCTCGACCCGCCCTCATCGGCCGCGGCGAAAACCTGGCGTCACGGATCGCCCGGGGCCAGATTCCGCGCGCCCAGCGCCGGCCCGCGCCGGGCGGAGGCCAGAGTGTGAAGTGCGGGACGGTCGGAAGCGGCCGCCCGCGAGTGGGCGGGGCGAGGAGGCCGGGGAGGTTCAAAGGGGTGGAAGGATACGGGTCGCCGTCGGAACTACTTTCTGGGGGAGGTCACGTGTGCGCCTAGTTGGGGAACTTTCCAAATTCCCACTACTCTGCCCTAACTGCGGCGGCAAGTGCTTCCCTGCCCAGCCCGGGACCCTGGCGCTCTGGACAGGCAGTGGGGCCCAAGCCCCACGGGATGCCGCGGAAAGGGGCGCACAGACGAGCTCCCCGCGGGAGCGCTGCCTGGCCAGCGCTTGGGTAGCTGGTTACACAAGCACCACATCCAAGCACGTGCCCCCGCCTCCCGCCCCGCCGGCCGCCGCCTGTCGTCG
Source organism: Thryonomys swinderianus (assembly GCA_004025085.1). Classification (NCBI taxonomy): domain Eukaryota; kingdom Metazoa; phylum Chordata; class Mammalia; order Rodentia; family Thryonomyidae; genus Thryonomys; species Thryonomys swinderianus. The sequence continues at coordinate 6,310 of PVIC010010757.1, forward strand.
CAGATTGCGAGGGAGAGTCTCCGGGCTGTCACTGCCCCTCTCCTGTCACCCACGGCCAAGCCGTGGAGCGATACCTGAAATGGCCTTGATCTGCCAACATTGCGTGTTCCCAAGCGTGGGAGAAAGGGCTGGAGTGGGGGGATCTGAGGCATCTACCCGATTAACAAGAAACCTGGTTCTGTGCTCTTGGAGCAAAAAGATGTCTCCGCGGCGGGCAGTTTGGGGTTGCCAAGTTGAAGCAAAGCGCCAGTCCCTACCCCTGAACTGGTGAGCGCGCCCCACCTACTGTAGTCAACCAAGTGGCTTTTCTGGTCGGAGAACCTAGTCAAAGGCCATCAGCCCAGAACAAACCTGTCAAGTTTGCTTACGACTCAGATTGGTTGACCTACCACCGAAAGAGCTAGTTCAGAAATGCTGAAAACTGGAACCCATCTCCCCTCCCCCATCGACCAGGCACGAAGAAAGTATCCACCTTCTGCCAGAGGAGAATTGGCATCCGTCAACACCAGCCTAGGAATTTCTTTTTAATTCTTTCCCTAGGGAAGTAGAAATCAAGAAAACAATGTAAATCCATAAGTATCTAAATTGAAATTTAGGCGAGGAGGCTACACCTTGGGGAAATAGGAATGGATTAGCATTGTGTTGTAATAATTGTGAGTAGGTTCCTAGGAAGTTCTGGAGGAGTTATGAAGCATATGAGAAAGATGATCTCGTGTGTGTGTGTGTGTGTGTGTGTGTGTGTGTGTGTGTGTGTGTACATCATAGTTGCAGGCGGTCCTCAAAGACTAGAAACCTCGAGAGGCCCCGCTCAGAAAGCCACAAGCCATTACCTAATTCCAACACTACTAATTAAGCCAAGGATATTTACAGTGTTCTTGGAGATCTCTGAGGGTACTTAAGCCTAGCATTTACATGCAGTTTCCTTTTAAGATTGCTCTGCAGGAGTTAGCAACCTGCTAAAGCTTCGCTGTTGATATTTATCGGAGGCTGTATTTGTGCATGGTTCTGGTCTCCTTGAAGGAGGCAAGGACCTTAAGTGCAAAAGGAAATGGAGAGCAGCAGAAGTAAAACAGAGGCCTCCATTTGTGTTCTAAGAATGCAAACCCTATGCACACAACCTAGTGTCCATTAGAGATTTCTTTATTTTACAAATTACAAAGGATAAGGAGTTCCCGGATGTCTAGGTGTTCTCCTAGATTATGTGGCGAGAACTGTGCTCTACTCAGTTACGTCCTACTGCTCCTCAGAGAAAGAGGGAAACGAAGATAAAGTTAGATCAAAGGAAGTAGATTGGGTAAAATGTCCCCACATTTGTGTTTCTCAGGTTGCTGATCTGTCTCGAAGTCTTTGTGAGTAGTCCCGCCCTGTTCTGCCCCTTGCCGGGAGCTAACCCAGTGTGACAGTCACTCTGGAGGCAAGAGCAGCTCTCAGTCTTGCTTCCCTAGAGGAATGAAACGAGGTGCCTAACTGTCTTGCTAACTATTAGCTTGAAGCGAAAGGATCCTTTCTGGCTCCCCTGGCACAGTTGCACTGAAGCAGAGAGGTCGTGCATCGCCGCCCTCAAGCACCGGAGAAAGAAATCGGGAGATGGGTTTTCTGCTGCTTAATGTCAAGTCCTCCCCCTCCTCTCTAGCTGTGAATAAAAGGATCTCCTGCGTTGGCCGACGTCAGGCCAGGCTGACAGCAGCGTCGGACGGATGTTGGGAGCTGCTGAACCAAAAACTGCCCCCTTTCCCACAGGGTGCTGTCTTCCTGAAAGAAATACTGATATAGCCTTTTTCAATTTGTATTTCTCTTCTTTTTTTCCTTGTACTCAAGGATGTCCTTGCCTGTGTGGTAAAGCTGAAACCTATAAATGGCCTGGACCCATGCACAGGAAAAAAAATGTAATAATTTATTTAAAGTCCAAATATATTGTTGACTATACAGATATTACAATACACTGGTTTCCCGGCTCTTCATTACCTGTCCGGATTCAGCACGCCCTAGGGAGAGACAGAAGCTCGTAACAAAAGCAGAATTATATAAAGCTTTGAGAAGACTATATAGAATAATTATAGAGTATGACAAACCAGCTTTAATTATAATTTCTAATAACTGATTCCAAAGCTGTTACTACTACACATAGAGAAAATGTCTTAATTTCTTTGATAAGTGGAACAACCAGCAATGTGATGTGGGTGATATAAATAGTTGATGTGCTCTTTGTAGGTTCGCTGCTAAATGTCTTTTGTGTGATTATTCTGTCGCTATAGTGCTTCTCTCATCTCCCACACACTGACCTTTCAAGAACAGACCTAAATCAATGGCTTTAATTTTTAAGCAATCTTCTCTATTTTTGGCTAGTGTTTTCTAAATAAAAGGGGAAGAAAATTTTTAAAATACAACTGGTTTTAATTTAAATTCCTGTATTCTTCCAGGATTCTGAAGGCTTTCTCTTTATTTCATTCATCCTAGTAATAAATATTGTTCTTTAAAAACAGACAGTTGCCCCCAAGACATTCTGCTGAAGGCACTGCATGGTTCATGCAAATAACAATATTCTAGAAAAACAATGTATGAGTATTCCAGGTCCTAAATCTCTACAGAGGTTATTTCAGATGACTCTTTCCTTCTCCATCTCGGTAAAGAGTTGCACCACAGAAAGTGATCACTGTTTGAGAAATAAGGTTAGGGTGGAGGATCCCAGGGCAATCAGGAGCAGACCAGCTTGTCACTGTACGGCTTTCAGAACCCTGCCTGGGAGTGGCCAGTTACTCCAGCGGCTGAGGCAGGAGAATTGAGAATGCAAGGCCAGCCTGGACAACCTAATAAGTCTCTGTCTCAAACTAATGAACCACTTGGGACCTCAGTGGTAGAACACGTACTCAGTGTGTGGGGGGCCCAGGGCTCAATCCCCGGTACTAAGGGGGCGGATTGACTTGCCCTGAAGAATCAAAGAAAAACCTAAGACGACAATACTCTTTGACTGTTCTAGTCCCCAAACTTTTCCTATGAGGTGTTCTACTTTGATCTTACAAGACTGACTCTTAACAATGGCCTTAGGAAACACGTTTTGTGTTTTGGCACTTCCAATAATTTTTAAAAAGTAGTTGTAGTTCCGCTGGGCGTGGTGGCTCACGCCTGCAATCCCAGCACTCGGGAGGCAGAGGCAGGAGGATTGCTGAGTTCCAGGCTCACCTGGGCTCCATAGTGAGCTCAGGGCCAGCCTGAACTACAAAGCGAGACCCTGTGTCAAAAAAAAAAAAAAAAAAAAGTAATTGTAGTTCCATTAGATAAACTGGGCATCATCGTAGAGTTTTGTCTAGATTTAGGAGGGACACCAAGAAAGGACAAAGGTTGCACAGTGCTTCACTCCTAAAAATCTTTCCCTTCAGAACATCCTGGTTGCCTCTGAAGCAACAGGATGTTGTTTGAGATAAGATTTCACTGTGAAGTCCAGGCTGGCCTTGAACTCTTGATCTTCCTGCCTCAGCCTCCTGGAGGCTGGAATTACAGGTGTGTATAACAACTAATTTAAAAGAACACCTTTTCTAAACAAAAAATTTCTTCTCCCCTGTCCTCTTTTTCAGTATTCAGGGCTTTCACCTAAATCACTAGGTTGCCCAAGGTGGGCCTGAACTTGAGCTCTTCCTGCCTCGGCCTCCTAAAGTGCTTTAGTTGCCGGCGTCCACTACCATGCTCAGTTAAAGAGCATCTTTTGGAAGGAAGAAATGGACAAGTTTTACACAGAGAGAGATGGCTATGGCACATAGAGTCTACCTTTATGGAATATCAAAACTTGACTTCTTTAGCTGACACTGTTGCAGCCCATGAAGTGAAAGCAGTACAAAATATCCTAATATTTGATAACCATTTCAATTATCTATTGCTTGATAATAAACCACTTTAAGACATACCCAGTACAACCATAGTTCTAAAATGTGGGAAGGCCAGAGCTTGGCAGTTCTTCTATTTCCCAATGATCTCAACTTGGGGCAGACATGTGGTCCAGTCAACTATGAATCTGTCAGGGTCTGGAAAGTAGTTTACCCACGTGTCTAGCACCCAACAGGGGTAGCTGAGGTGGTGGAGAGTTCTTCCCTGTCTTCATATGGTTGCTCAGTAGCTTTTGGCTACTGTCTGCGGTTCAGGTAAGCACTTCTAAATCGATTTTTTTAAAAAACAGGGTCTCACTCTGTGGTATTATTATAGGTAGAAAAGCCAGCTAGACATATGTAGGCAGATAGATAGGACTGGCCCTTGGAAGGGAGCAAAAAAGCCAACTTGGAGGTTAGTGTTGCTAGAGGAAAAAAGCTACCCCACCCATGTAGGATAAATAGCTGTGATTGATATTCCAAATAGGCAGCCACCAAATAAAGAGGGCGCCAACCTCCTGGGGTGGAGGGCTGAGACTTTAACACACCTCCCCGGAAAAGAGTCAGAGTCAAAAATCCCTGTTTGATTGTTACTGACTTGATTTCTCATTGGACCCTACTCAATCAAAGTTACTAAGTAACTGTGCTTGTCATTTACCCATTGGTTAACTATGGTTTGCCCATTTCTTTCACATCTTATTGGAAGTCCCCACTGTACTCATTGGTCAATTGTAACCTGTCCACTTTTTTTTAAATCTTATGGGTAGCCCCCTATTTCAAACCTGCCTCACCTCACGGCTTTGTTCCATTAGAGCCCTGTAAAAAGTGAGGTAGGTGGGTTACCCACTTTCCGGGTTCCCCCTTCTGTCTCTCTTAAGGCAGAAGCTTTCTCTTTCAATAAAATTTTCCTACTCAAACCTCTGTCGTTCCTAAAATTCGTTCTTCGATTTTTAGAGAACACGAACTCACGTTTTAGATGGGGAGTTAGGCCTTAACTCTCTTGCATCAGTATAGGGTGGCCTTGAAACTTACCATATAGTTTAGGCTGGTCTCAAACTCATGGCATTTCTCCTGTTTCGGCCTGCCAGGTGCTGGTATTACAAGCGAGCACCACCTTGTCAGGCAGCATCATTTCTTGTGCACAAAACAATACACACACACATATAACTTTTTTTATATATAAGGGTCTCACTATGTGGTTTAGGTTGGCCGCAAACTCATGATCCTCCCACCTCTGCCTCCTGAGTGCTGGGATTATAGGCATCCACCACCATGCCCAGTTTTATAATTCTTTCAAAAACAAACCTCTCAGCCTGCTGTGGTGCTGTGCACCTGTAATCCCGGCACTCTGGAGGCTGAGGCAGGAAAGACTGCCTTGAGGCCAAGACCAGACTGAACTCCATAGCCAGACTGTGTCTCAAAAAAACCAAAAACAAAACCTCTTATCTCTCCTTAGGGTTTGTAAAGGTGAGGGCTGTCTGACAGCCCTTAAAGTTCTTGGAAATCCTTTGTTTTGATGAAAGCCAGCATTTTATCAGAGTCTAGATCTTTACCTTGAGGCCACATTGCAGAGACAGACCCTGAAGCCACTTCTGACTTTGAGATTCGCCAGCTGAAGAGGCCCTCCTAGACTTTGTTTACATTCTCTGTTCTCTGTGTTCTGCTTGAAAAACTGAATATTTCCTTTTTTAATCACACGTCTCTCTGGTGATACCATCATGTTTAGCTTGGGTATCATTGTCCATCGCTAAAGAAGCTACTTGCGACAGCCAACCTGAACTTGACTTCCGCAGACTCACGGCTACCTGGGTGCATTTTCTCTTGTCTGTGTCTTGCTGCATATTTTGCGGCTCACTAACACCATTTCTCTCACTCCAGTGCTCTTAAAGCTTCCATGAAGGGCCCCCTCCCCAGACTGGAGAGATGGAAGAACGGGGACAGGATATGGGGTTCTATACTGAATTTTGGAACGGAAGAAAATCACTCTCAAGCTTGATCCATATGTTAATTTCTTGGTTTTGATCAAATGTAATTTACTCATATTAATCATAAGGCCCACTGAATGAAGAGGATATATATGCACTGTACAATTTTTGCAACTTTCTTGTCGGGCTAAAATTGCTTAGAAATAAAAATTTTGAAAACCAAATTAATTTTTTAAAAAGATTCACTAGTCACCTTTCTTGCAAATCTCCCCCAAGGCCTGATCTCTAAGCCAGTACTGTCATGTTTTCTTTTTCATTCTTTTTTTGAAGCAGGACCGTGCCTTTGAGTTATATCCTCAGCTGTTCTTTCAATTTTTAATTTGAGATAGGCTTGCTAAATTTCCCAGGCTGGGTTTGAACTTGGGATCCTCCTGCCTCAGCCTTACAGAGTGCTGGGGTGACAGGTGTGTGCTTCCACCTGGCCTTTTTTATTTTCTCACAGTTGTGGAAATTGAACCCAGGACTTGGTGCATGTTAGGCAAGTATTCTACTACTAAGCAACATCAGGAACCTTTCATTTTTTACTGGAGTCTCACTAAGGACCCTAGGATGGCCTCAAATGTGCCTTAAACTTAACTAAGTCCTTAGCCTCCCAAATAGCTGAGATAATGGGCCTGTGCCACTATGTCCAGCTTGCCATGAAGGTTTTATTGTGCCAGAACACATCTTTCAGACACCAGTTTCTGTCTAAGTGTAGTATCAACACTGCACAATGTACTACCAAAACATAGTAGCTTAAAATGGCAGCAAACACTTACTGGTTTGGTAATCTACGGTATGAGTAGGATAAGTGGTGACGGCTTGTCTCTGTCACAGTGTGAGAAGAGGTGGCTGCACTGGGGCTGGAGGATACAAGATGGCTGCAATCACTTCTCTAGTGTCTCAGCTGAAGAGGTACGCTAGCCAGGGGGTAACTGGACCTATCTCTCTCCATAGTCTCCTTACCTTCAGGGAGGACAGGTCATTTCAACAGGGTAGGCAGACTTCTGCACAGGGGGATTATCTTCCAAGACATCAAAAACTAACGTTCCTGGGCATAGGCTCAGCATCACCGCATTTGTCTCAGCCTATTGTGCACAGCAGTCACCGGGCTGACAAGCAAGAAAGGAGAAAGAGATTTACCTTCTGGTGAGACGCGGCGAGCACACACAGGGAGGGGGAGTGGATGTTGACAGTAATCTATTACAGTGATCAGCCCTCTCCTTATCAATGACTCCCAGGACCACAATTTTCTGTGGTCCTTCTCTTAGGTCAATTCTGTCTGCAATCACTACTTTGCTCCTTAATCCTTGAAGTTCTTTATTTGCTCACTCATTTATTTTATAAGCATAACTCTTTTCCAGAATTAATATATTTTATTTTGCTTTCTTTCTTGTTCATTTTGGGACTAGGATTGAACTCAGGACCTTGAGCTTGAGAGACAGGTACAGCACCTCTGAGCTACATCCCTGGCCCTGGAATTTATATGTATATAATATATCACAATATTTTATATATACATATATATATATATATATATTTTTTTTTTTGAGACAGGGTCTCGCTTTGTAGTTCAGGCTGGCCCTGAGCTCACTATGTAGCCCAGGCAAGCCTCGAACTCAGCAATCCACCCACCTCTGCCTCCCGAGTTCTGGGATTCCAGGTGTGAGCCACCAGAGAGAATTAATATATTTTTTAAAATAGTCAATCAATTAAAACCAAAACAAGCAATGTGTTTGCACAAACCCATGAAAAATGTCTAGAAGAACACAGATAAGATAACACTGGTTTACTGCTGAGGGAAGGATGGGAAGAGAAGGGAAGAGAATTGAAAGAATCTCTCTGAAGAGAAAGGAATTTTTCTTTTTTATTTGTTGCTTTCCCTACGATTTGTAGATTCTTCACAGTGATCATTTATTATTTTCATAAGCCAGAAAGTTACTTCATCCAATTGAATTAAGGCTAAAAATGAATGTTTATTATCAAAAGAGTATCACATAACCAGAGAGGAAGCTCAAATCTATTTTCATTTTTAAATAAATGAACATCCAAGGGAATTTCCAGCATTTAAGCCTAAAGGTCATTTCAGTGTCTGCTGTGGCACAGAAACACGCACTGATGTCTTCCGTAACACCGCGTGGTAGAGACGATACGTAGCCCCCCGACTGTTTAATCCCCTGCACCTTCTCATTGCTGTGTCAATGATCTCAACCAGCTTTATTTGTACTCTTTGTAATCCTTCATAACTCTTGCTATTCAAGGAAAAAAAAAATCGTTGTTTTACAGAACTTGGTGGCACATGCGTGTAATTCCAGACCCTGGGGAGGTTGAGGCTGAAGGGTCAAAAGTTCAAGGCCAGCCAAGGCCATTAAGACCACATTAAAAAAACAAAACAAAAAAAAAACAGTTTAAAAGGGATCGGAATGTAGTTCTGTGGCAGAACACTTGCCCAGGGTAGGTTGGGCCTGGGTTCAATCCCCAGCACCACTAAACAAATATTCTTTTACTGCAGAAATAATCAACTTTTTACATTGACACAACTTTTCCCATTCGAGGCAGTGGCAGGCTGCTTTACGTTTTAAGTAGGAGCGAGAGCTAGAAGGAACCTCAGAAACTGCAGTCTCACTTTGCAAACAAGGAAACCGAGGCCCCCAAATTAAAATGCCCGGATTATATAAAACTCAATGAAAGATCCTTGACTGGGACTTGGGAAATTTCCTGATACCCTCTAATAAATAAAGATGGAAGAAAACCTCGCTTTTATAGAAACCTACACGAATTAGAGGTATTTAACTAGAGGTGGCTTTTAATGCATTTTCGAGCATTTCACAGGAGTGAACGTAGGGCGCTGGGAAGCTGCCTGAGGAGAGAGGATATGCGCGGTCTGGAACAGGGAAAGCCGGGGAAGGTGAACTATATGATTACCTCTCTCACTCTCCCTTCAATGCTCTGAAATCAGTCGGTGAAGAGTAGGACCTTCAGAATCCAGGATGAAAATACTGGTTGCCTCATGTAAATTGGCTTCTCCCTGCAGTCCTAAGATCATTGGTAGACCACCTTCCAAGCAAGGATGTAAAGGAAGCCTTCGTTACACTGTGAATGAAAAGGAAAAGGCCTGAGAGTCCAGCTCTTTTGAGGGGAGCAGAGTGCCGAAATTCCCCAGGAATAAGGAGAACACTGCCACCTGCTGATCACTTTGAGTCAATACAAATGCTGCCCTGCAGAGTTAAAGGGAGCCCTTAGTCATGGCTCGAAATTACTCAACAGACCTGCCTTCAGTCGGTCAGATCAGTTCAGAAGTTTCCTTTTGATTCACTGAACCATGCTGTGCTGGAGGAACATTAGTTTGTGTACAGCACGAGGTAATAGAGGCCTTCATTTCTACTTTCCTTTCTTCTGTGAATGCTTATGCCTATTTATTCCTACAAATCTAAATTTCAAAATATTGGAATACTCAAGGTACATCCACTTAAGTGTAAATGTCTCTAACGTATCATCCCTTATGGCTGAGTAATACTCTATTTTATTTAAAAAACACATCTTTATCCAGTCTTTTGTTGGTGGGAATTTGGTCTGCTTCCAAGATTTAGCTATTATACACTGATCTGCTATAAATAAGGGTCCACATGTATTGCTGTGATATGATTCATAGTTCTTTCGTATATATACCCAGCAGGGGAATAGCAGGGTCAAATGGGACCTCGAGTCCTAGCTTTTTTTTTTTTTTAGGTTTTTTTTTTTTTTTTTAGACAGGGTCTCACTTTGTAGTTCAGGCTGCTCCTGAGCTCACTGTGTAGCCCAAGTTAGCCTCGAACTCACAGCTATCCTTCTGCCTCTGCCTCTGCCTCTGCCTCCCAAGTACTGGTATCACAAGCATGCGCCACTATGTGTGGTACTGTGCTATGTGGTACACGAAATCGAACTCTGGACCTTACCCTTGCCAGGCAGATAAACTAAATCCTTGAGCCAGAGTATTAGCTTTCTTTTTTTTTTTCTTTTGAGACAGAGTCTCACTTTATAGTTCAGCATGGGCGTGAGCCCAGGCAAGCCTCAAACTCAGCAATCCTTCTACCTCTGCCTCCTGAGTGCTGGGATTGCAGGCCTGAGCCACCAAGCCCCGCACTGTGGTATGTGGTACTGATTGCTGGTGGATGTGAGTCACCACGCCCAGTATTGTTGTATGTGGTTACCAGGGATAGAACCAACGACCTTGTTCTTGCTAGGCAGGTGCCGGAACCACTGAGCTAAATGTCCAGCCCATCTCTTGCCATTCTTTTTCTTCAAAGCTCCATTTTCTTCTACCTCACGGTATGTTTCAAGATCTTACTGATATACAAAAAATGATCTGATTGGGAAACCAGGTAGGAAGACAGCATGTACAGGACTCCCAAGTTCTATAGATCCATGACTACAATTCACATCAGATGTCAGGTTGCTGTTTTGTGCTTTTTGATTTGAAAATCACGTGCATGGAGTACCTTTATTTGACTTTTTGATCCTGACTTTTTTACTCAACAGGAGACCACTATTAAATTCCATGGTTACACTAAGCAAAATATATCTCTTCTAGACTTTGCCTGGTTATAGGTTCTCATTAAATCTTGGGATTGGAAGAGTAACTTTAGATGGTACAGTACTCCACTCTTTTGGGGGTTTGTCTGATCTCTAGGAACTTCAGAAAGAATTCTACCAGTATGATGTTGTCATACTTAGCTTAGCAGGGAAATTTTATCTTTTCTAAGTACAACAGAACAATTCTTTGTGGATTTTGGCTGCTTCATTTCACTAAATGTGTTGCATTTAGGTTTGCACAGCAGGATCCCTAAAGGAAAAGGAAGTCTGTAAGCAAAAATTATGGCATTTAAAAATGAATTTGGAAATACTGTTACTCAGGTCCTTAACAGAAATTTAACGAAGTCAGGAAACTCAAAGGCTAATGCATAGAAACACTGTGTTCTCTAAGGGGAAAACCCCCCCATTTACCTGGCTCTGAGCTGTAAGTCCTGCCTGAAGTTTCTTTTTGGACACAGTACTTTTGTCTTTGCTGCCTATTGGCGTGTAGCTCCAGGCCACTGGCTCAGAGTCTGTGCTCTTCCTTTGCCACTCAGTAAAGCAATTAGGAGGAAAGCTTTCAGTTGTGGCTTATCATGCTTGTGTTCTTGTGGCCTTGCTAAGTTAAGACTGCATTGTCTGTAGTTCAAATCCTGTTGATTTTACAATCTTGAGCATTTATCCCACTGATTGGCAAACTTTTCCTTATGATTTGAATTTGGCAAATAAATTTTCTGTCTTAGAATTAAACTGGGTCCTGCCTAAGAACAGCTACTATGGGATTTTTTTTTTTTATAATGGAACCATCCTTTTCAATTTCATCTGGAAATTTGCTAACGAAATTATTTTGGCCCCTAGAGTGAGCTACCTTGGTAGCTTTCTTGTTTTGAATTTGTTCCAGAAGCTAGATAGCAATCTTAATTCCTAGATCTCTCAAACTGTATAAAATGTTTCTAATAATTTCTCCACTAGATCTTTTTCTCTTTCTCTTTCATTCTTTCTTTCTTTTTCTCTTTCTTCCTTTCTTTCTTCCTTCCTTTCTTTCTTTCTTTCTTTCTTTCTTTCTTTCTTTCTTTCTTTCTTTCTTTCTTTCTTTCTTTCTTTCTTTCTTTCTTTCTTTCTCTTTCTTTTGTCATTAACAGGTGGCAAAGAACCCCTTAAAGCATTTGTGCTTTGAACACAAAATTTACATGAGTTACACTACAGTACAGTCTGTGCTTTCTTGATGTAGGCCACACCTTTAGAGAAAGAAATGTGGGGCTCATGAATAAAAGTATTTTCAGAGGTTGTCACAAACCAAATTATGCAAAGGAATTAAATGTCTGATGAAACTCTGGTGGGTTACTACTCTTTGATCGCCAGTTACTTAGGTTTCTACAGGTAGGGCTGGAGACAAAGCTCACTTATAGAGCCTTTGCCTGGCTCTTGCCAAGCCTGGGTAAGTTAGCCAGGTAAGTTAGATAAAAATTAATATATGGTCAAAGAGAGACTGGGCTCTCAAAGTAGTCAGTAAAATATAATAAACATCAAAATTATGCCAAAAGGTACATCTAAAGAAGAGCAAGCTTCAGGATAATGAAAGAATGGCCAGATCTGCATGCCCCTCTAAGAGATAAGCAATAACTTCAGATTATGTGTGATTAGCACTACCTCATCCAAGAAGTCCAGAGAGACATGAGTCACCCAAGTGGATGACCAGAACACCCAGACCCATCCCCTCCCCTAAATGCCTTTGTTTGTTCTAGGTTCCCTTGCTATGTGACCTTCTCCCCTACTGGATCAATATTAGTTAGGCAACTATATCTAAAATCCTGTAGGCGGACTATAGTTTGACTCACATTGTACCCACATTGTGACTTTGCTGTATAAAATACCCTCACCAAAGGACCTCAGTGACAACTCACTTTGGGGATCGCTGCTGCTCCTCAAGAGCGATCGTTCAATAAACTCTTCGACTTTTAACCTCCGTGTAACTTTAAAATTCATTCTTCAATTTCAGAAGACACACTCAGCACTTCTAACATCTAGCAGGTTGGGAGTTTTATTTCTCCCCTATCATTTTCGAGGCTCCAGCAAGATAACTGGAAGGAGGTAAGAGTTTGCTTTTGTTTAATGGCACCCATAAATATTTTAACTGGATACTAGTTATACTAAATTTTTTTTTCTTTTTGAGACAGGGTCTCCCTTGTAGTTCAGGCTGGCCCTGAGCTCACTATGGTGCCCAGGCAAGCCGCCGCAAACTCAGCAATCCTCCTGCCTCTGCCTCCCAAGTGCTGGGATGACAGGCATGAGCCACCACGTCTGGCATTGTGGTATGCAGTGTTGATTGTTGATGGGCGTGTCTCCACGCCCAGCATTCTATGTGGTTCCCGGGGATCGAACTCAGGTCCTTGAGCTTGCAAGGCAGGCGCCGGAACCACTGAGCTAACCCTCCGGCCCTATACTAAATATTTTAACTGGATACTATGATTTGTTTAGATAATCAAAAGTTGTTGTCTGTTATTTGCTGGTTGGTTGTGCCTTTGTTTGGTTGTTTGAACCGTTTTAAATGCTGAGAGCATGGAACGATGTGGGTTTCTGTGATGGAGTATTTTCATTCTTGCAAACAGAGCTTGGAGTCCTTTACTTAACTTGTTTGGTTGTTGTGAGATGGGTCTGCTTCACACAGCTTTTCGAATGCTTTTTTTTTTTTTTTTTTTTGAGACAAGGTCTTGCTTTGTAGTTCAGGCTGGCCCTGAGCTCGCTATATAGCCCAGGCAAGCCTCGAACTCAGCAATCCTCCTGCCTCTGCCTCCCGAGTGCTGGGATTACAGGCGTGAGCCACCACACCCGGCACTGTGGTATGTGGTATTGATGGCTGGTGGGCGTGAGTCATCACGCCCAGCATTGTATGTGGTTTCCGGGGATCGAACTCAGGACCTTATGCTTGCGAGGCAGGCGCCAGAACCACTGAGCTAATCCTCCAGCCCTCGAATGCTTTTGACTGATAGCTTGCGAGAGTGTCTCTGAGGATTCAACCAGAGGTTATGGGACAGGTTTCACAAGTTCGCCCCTGTCAAAGATTATTTTAATCAATATGTTAGGAAATGGTAACATGCTCTTCTTTGAAATCCTAAAAACCTTTTTTCCCCTTTCAATTGAAACCTCTGGAACCCCTAGAAAGTGAGTACTCAATTTAAAGGGCACTAAAGATAGACATTCCTCTATAGACTACAAAGCCCCTGTCCCTGGCTACCATGAGTCACCTTCATCCATGAAGACACTCAGAAGGATTCTGGTCAACCTGGTGCCTGAGCAGGGGTTGCAGAGAAATGTTCTTTCTGAGGCACTGAAAAGAACTGACTTCTGGGTGACACTAGAGAGACCTACTTCCAAATATATGCCTGTTAATGAACCTACAGCAATTAAACTTCAAGTAGCATCTCCAAACTGTCCTTCCATTTTGTTTCTCTCTCTCTCTTTCTCTCTCAAAAGATTATAAAGCAGTCATCCAAGTTCTTTGATTATTGCTTTAATTTTCCGCTTTGCAATGCAGTTGGTGTCCATCAGAGCTGTTGGTGTCCATCAGACTGAGCCTCACCATGGGAAAGCTCTGGGTCTGGACTGTCTTTCTGCTCCGGAGATGGTTAGGATTTAGTTCTTGTACTGTGCATAGAGTCACTCGTCTATCCTCTCCACCCCACCCCCCTGCCCCTGAGAAATAATGCAATTTATCACAACAATGTTTTATTCAAAGCAGTTCTTTTTACTGAGGCTGTTGGGTTTCAGGACTGTTTCTAAAGCAGTGAGTTTTGCTCTCCCTGAGACCCTTTCAGAACAAAGCTCACCTTCACTTACCTCTGGCCTGTATTCTTTCTTCTTTATAGCAAAACATTCATTGGCACATTTTAGGCATACACAATGATAACACCCATTGTAGAGAGTTTGCGCCTATACTTGATAGTTCCATCTTCTTTTTTCCCATTCCCCCTCTCCCCACAAGCCCCCTCCCTATGTATAAAAGCTTTGTTTTCATTTTTCCTTCTATTTTCTCATTTTTCTTGTCCCTTTCTTCCTTTTTCCCTTCCTCCTTCCTTATTTCCCTTCCTACTTGAACATTTTCCCCATTTCCCAATATTTATCATACATTTTAGTCCTTACTTCCACTTCAGTTTCTCACACCATAGAGATAATGAGTATGTAAACATATGTATCAAATTTATTTGACTGCAGAGTATGATCTCACCATTTAGCTATAAATATCTGATGCTCACCCTTCTTTGTGGCAGAGTAATACTCCATTTTAACTATTATAAACTGTGCCTCTATAAACATAGGTATGCATATATTGCTGTGTTATGACACTTGTAATTCTTTCAGGAAGATGGCAAGAAGGTGAATAATGGGGTCAAACGGAACCTCTAGTTTTAGTCTTTTGAGAAACCTCCACACTGATTTCCACAGTAGTTTCATCAGTCTACATCTACTCCCACCATCAGTGGAGAGCAGTTCCTTTCTCTCCACAGCCCTCCAGCATTTGTTATTGGTAGATTTATTGATAGCAGCCATTCTTTCTGGAGCGAGATGAAATTTTAGTATTGTTTTAATTTGCATCTCTTGAATGACCAGTGATGAACATCTTTTCACATATGTATTTCCCATCTCGAATTCTCCATCTGAGAAGTGTCTATTCATTTCAGATGGTGGGTTATTTTCTTAAAAGCTGGACTATATTTAATTATAAAACTCAAACAAAAATGTAAAAGTTATAGTCCAAGTATACTGCCCTGGGGGTGGGTGGGTGGGTAGGGATGTGGGTAAAAATGAGAATTAACTTGTGTCATATACTGGTACAAATTCCCCAATGTTGTGCGTGATTGTGAGCTGTATATAAAATGAATAAAGGATTCAATTTTAAAAATACTGCCCTTTCATCTCTTAGACAAAACTAAAAATTAATTCCTTTCAATTTTCCCTCCCCTTGAAAGTGCTGGACTATAGGACAGACTGACTGGTTTTTATAACATAAGTAAGTTATTTATTAAACAAATGGTGGCACATGCTTATAATCCCAGCACTTGGGAGGCTGAGGCAGGAGAATTGCTGTGAGTTTGAGGCCCACCTGGGCTACACAGTGAGTTCAAGGCCAACCTGAACTACATAGTGAGACCCTATTTCAACAAAACAAAACAAACATCTTTCTAGGACATCATATGTTAAATGCCTAAAGCTAAATATGGCCCAAGGTCACAGCATCATGAGGGAAGGGACCCAGCTCCTGGTAAGTGCAGCTAACCCAGTTATGTCCACTTCTTTACCTTCAGTGTGCCACTGCTGGCACTGGACACTTTTTTTTTTTTTTTGAGACAGGGTCTCGCTTTGTAGTTCAGGCTGGCCCTGAGCTCGCTATGTAGCCCAGGCAAGCCTCGAACTCAGCAATCCTCCTGTCTGCCTCCTGAGTGCTGGGATTACAGGTGTGAGCCACCACGCCCGGCACTGTGGTATGTGGTGCTGATGGCTGGTGGGTGTGAGTCTCCACGCCCAGCATTGTACGTGGTTTTCGGGGATCAAACTCAGGACTTTGTACTTGGGAGGCAGGCGCCGGAACCTCTGAGCTAATCCTCCAGCCCACTGGACACTTTTAAGTGTAAGAAACATTAGATTGGGCACCAAACAAGAGCAACAGAGACGGATGCTTTCTTTCATCATACCGGGAAGTTCCCCAGAAACTGGAAAGGTGCGGCTCAGCCAAGCCACAGGACAGATTTGGGAAAGAGGCCTCTTGTCCCCTCAGCCTCCTCTGCACAGAGAACGCTGCAGCCGGGCAGTGGATTTTGCTGTCACTGGCAAACACAGAGCTGACCAGAATTCTGCTCCTTCCCTGATGGAAGCACCACCAGCCACTTCTTTTTTTCCTTTTCTTTCTCTGTTGTGGAGTACAAAGGTTGGAGCTTAAAAAAAAAAAAAAGTGAGTTTTGACTAGTAACCAGTGGCTTGAGAAAAAGACACAGATGCATGGGGGATTTTAGCAACAGCTATTAACACCCTGGAGAGAAGATTGAAAATCAGTGGAGCAGAACATGCAGCACAGCCCACCTCTCCCAGACAAGCACATCAGGACAGGATAGAGAGAGGCCAGTGGAGGTGAAACAGGAGGATATGCAAAGACCCCAAGTGAGCCAGTAGAGCCAACAGAACCTGGGACTGAACCTTGGGCTATCTCTGCCTGAAGGCACCATAGCAATCCACAGTAGTGAGGTTTGGGTGGGTCAGAGAAAGACATCCACAAAAACTGCTGGTTGAGGACTAGGCCCAGCTCCCATAAGACCAAGCTCTATCTAGACTTGGGGGAATAGAGCACAGTTTGGGGACACTACCTGCTTTGGACACTGCCATAGAACTGTGGACTCCAGAGGACTTATAGGTTTGTGGTTTTTAAAAATTATTTATTTTTGAGAGAGGGTCTCGCTTTGTAGTTCAGGCTGGCCCTGAGCTCACTATGTAGCTCACACAAGCCTCGAACTCAGCAATCCTCCTGCCTCTGCCTCCCGAGTGCTGGGATTACAGGCGTGAGCCCTCGCACCCCTGTGATATGTGGTGCTAGGAATTGAGTTTGAGACCTCGTACTTGCCAGTCTGATGCCAGAACCATTGGGCTAAATCCCCAGCCCACTTAATGATTTTCTTTATTGGTTTTGTTTCTCTGTCTGTTTTTTTAAATTATCACCTTTATGTTTGTCTTGTTCTCCTCTTCCTCTTTCTTTTCTTAACTGTCTCTCTTGAGTTTATGATATTTTCATGAGTGAAAATTGTCTCTTGTTTCTCTGGTTCCCTTTGATACTCTTTTCTTTACCCCTCACACTTCTGTCCTGCCCTCTTCTCCAGTTACCCAAACCATGGGTGATTATCTGTTGTCTTCCAGTCTTGCCTGTACTACATTTCCCTTCATTTATGTCTCTTCTGCCTCCTATATGTTTCCCCCTCTTCACAAGCTAAACTCACCTCACTAGAGGGAAGCCCATTGTATACAAGCTCATGTTTATGTTGGGTGGTGTTATATAACAGTAGATCTTGCTCTTATGGTTAAAGTTACTAAATTAATAGTTACAAATATTTGCCAGTTTCTAGGCTGTGCTTAAAGCTATTGATAACTGCTAATTGTACTACTTTGGCCAAGATGTTCCACTTGTTATAATTATTTGTTTTCTCTGATATGACAACACTGAGACTGTCTGGGGTTATAACCACCACCACAGTGCAGTATCAAAGGACTGGGTGCTGAGCCAAATAAATAGCAACTTTTGATCCTTAATAAATTGAGAAAGTAGGATCTTGAATAAAGTCAAAACCAAGAACCACATATGCCCTGAAGACATCTCCGAGAAATAGACATTCTCTAGAGAAGTGTTAAAACTAGTGATAAAGCTACCTGCAATAAGAAATTTATAAGCATCAACCCAGAAAGAAAATAAAATTTAAAAATAGAAAAATGACAAGATGCAAAAACAAAATACACTCCCAGACCCCAGCCTACCTACAGAAGAAACCCCTTGAAATTATGGCAGATTTCTCAATACAAACCCTTAAATCAAGGAGAACTTGTAGTGAAGTATTGCAGGTTCTGAAAAAAAAAGAACTTCCAGCCTACATTGATATACCCTGCAACACTATCTTTCAAATTTAATGGAGAAATAACTGTGTCTTCCATGACAAGGGACAACTGAAGAAATTCATGACAACTAAACCAGCTCTATAAAATACCCCAAAAGATATTTTAGAAAGAGACAGTGAAGACCACAGCTCCAAGAACACCAACAGAAAGAAACCACCTGGCAGGGCAAGCAGTTAAACAGAGGAGAAAGACAGGGAACCAACTGCAGGAAAATAACATGACAAGGATAAGCCAATGTACTTCAGTTATAACCATGAATGTAAATGGTCTCAGCTCACCAATCAAAAGAAACAGATTTGGGCCAGAGATTTAGCTCAGTGGTTCCAGTACCTGGTGAGCAAGCACAAGTGGTTCAATCCCGGTAACCACATATAACAATACCAGGAATGGTGGCTCACACTCACCAGCAATCAGTACCACATACACAATGCTGGGTGTGGTGGCTCACGCCTGTAATCCCAGCACTTGGGAGGCAGATGCAGGAAGATTGCTGAGTTTGAGGCTTGCCTGTGCTACATGGTGAGCTCAGGACCAGCCTGAACTACATAGTGAGAGCCTGTCTCAAGAAAAAAAAAAAAAAAGAAAAAAAAAGAAGAAGAAGATCATACACCATGATTAAGTAGAATTCACCCCAAGGATACAGGAGTGGTTCAACATATTCAAATCAATAAATATAATATACCATATTATCAGATTTAAAAAATCGTATGATCATCTCAATATATCCAGAAAAAGCATTTGACTAAGTTCAACACTTACTCATGATAAAAACCCTAAAACTGGAATAGTCTTTATTTCAATCTATAACAAAAGCCATCTATGACAAACCAACAGCCAATATCATATTAAATGGCCAAAACTGAAAGCTTTCCCTCTGAAATAAGGAAAAAATATAAGGATGTCCACTGTCAGCATTCCTATTCAATATAGTTCTAGAAACATTAGCCAGAGCAATCAGAAAAGAGAAAGGAATAAAGATAGGAAAGGAATTAAGTTAAAGTATTGCTATTTATGGGTGACAGAATACTCTACATAAAGCACCACCAAAAGATTTCTAGATTTATCAACCAAATTCAATAATAGCTGAATACAAAGTCATCACTGCTGAGTCTGAGGCTTGCCTGAGCTACATAATTAGTGAGACTCTGTCTCAAAAAAAAAGAAATCAATAACACTCTTGTACACAAATAATAAACTCTCAGAGAGAGAAATTAGTGAAATAGTACCTTTCACAGTAGTATCAAAAAATGAGATACTTAGCAGTTAATCTCACAAAGGAAGTAAAAGATCTTTATATTGAAAATTATAGTAGTCTGAAAAAGGAGATTGAAGAGCACATCAGAAAATGGAAAGATATCCGATGTTCGTTGGTAGGAAGAACCAACATCGTAAAGATGGCCATGCTCTGAAAATTGTTAAAGAGATATAACTCAATCCGATTAACATACCTCACTGAACTACAGAATCATTCCTAAAATTTATTTTGAATCAGAAGAGATGAAGGAGGAGGAGGAGGAGGAGGGACCTAGAACAGCAAAAACAATTCTGGGCAACAAAGGCAAGGCAGGAGGCATCATAATCCCTGATTTGAAATTATACTGCAGAGCTTCTGTGACTAAAAACAGCTTGGTACTGATGAAAAAAACAGACCTGAAGGTCAATGGAACAGACTAGATGATGCAGAAAGTACCTCAAACACACTCAGCCACCTTATCTTTGATAAAGGGGCCAAACATTTTCACTAGAGGAAAAATAACCTCTTTAATAAATAGTGCTAAAAAAGTGGCTTGCTGTATACCAGGTCTAGACCCATGTCTCTCGCCATGCACTAAACAAAAATCAAAATGAATTAAAGATATAAATATTAAAATAAAAATACTAAATATGTTAGAAAAGAGACTAGGTAGAATGCTTCAGGATACAGGAATACGCAAAGACTTCATGAACAAAATCCAGACTACATGGGAAATACTAGAAAGAAACAACTGGGACCTCATTTATTTAAAAGATTTTGCACAGCAAGAGAAATTACCAACAGAGTGAAAAGACAACACATAGAGTGGGAAAAATTTTAACCAGTGGTTCTTCAACAAAGGACTACCATCTAAAACATATAAAAGATTGAAAAAAATCATCCCACCCAGATTTAAAAACCTAACCCAAAAATGAGCATTTGAGATGAACAAACACTTCTCAAATGAAGAAGTAGAAATGGCAAATACATAAATGAAAAAACATTCAACCTCATTGGTTATTCAAGAGATGCAAGTTAAAACAACACTGAGATTCCATCTCACTCTACACACACACACACACACACACACACAAATGGCTATTTATCAATAAATCAACCAACAGCAAATGCCAGTGAGGCTGTGTGGAAAAAGAAACCTTCTACTGTTGCTGGGAATATAGGTACTAACACTATGGAAATCAGTGTGGAGAGTCCTCAAAAACTAGGATTAGAGATTCCATTTGACCCAGTAATTCCCTTCTCAATGTCTTGAAGATAACAAGTTTGAGGCCAGCTTGGCTAACTAAGCAATTCAGCAAGATTTGACACAGAAATAAATAAAACAAACAAACAAAAAAAGGATATCCAGCTCAGTACTAAAGCCATGGATTCAATTTTCAGAACTGATTTTTTTTTTTTTTTTTGAGACAGGGTCTTGCTTTGTAGTTCAGGCTGGCCCTCAGCTCACTATGTAGCCCAGGCAAACTTTAAACTCAGCAGTCCTCCTGCCTCTGCCTCCCAAGTACTGAGATTACAGGCGTGAGCCACCACATCTAGCACTGTGGTATGTGGTACTGATTGCTGGTAGGCACGAGTCACCACTCCTGGTATTGTATGTAGTTACCAGGGATCAAACTCAGGACTTTGTGCTTGCTAGGCAGTTGCTGGAACTACAGAGCTAAATCTCCAGCTCTGTTCTTTTTTTTTTTTTTTGAGACAGGGTCTCGCTTTGTAGTTCATGCTGGCTCTGAGCTTGCTATGTAGCCTAGGCAAGCTTCGAACTCAGCAATCCTCCTGCCTCTGCCTCCCAAGTGCTGGGATTACAGGTGTGAGCCACCATGCCTGGCACTGTGGTATGCAATATTGATTGTTGGTGGGTGTGAGTCTCCACACCCAGCATTATGTGGTTACCGGGGATCAAACTCAGGACCTTGCGCTTGTGAGGCAGGGCACTGGAGCCACTGAGCTAACCCTCTGGCCCTCCAGCCCTGTTCTTAATTCTTGTTAATATAGTTACACATTATAAAACTTATTAAATGCAGAAGACTATATTATTGATTATGCCCAAAGCAGCTGTAAAACAGTAACCCCACAAGTGGTTTGTTTATAAAAGTGTGTCTTTGGAAAGCCTATGTGCCAAGGTCAAGGTAACTCACACCCAAATTCCATTCCCACCTTCTGACAAAGAAGGACAATATTCTAATTACAGCTATATATTTTGTCCATTCTGTTCCTAATTTGAGAATGCTTTGTCTTGTCCTTTATTAACCTTGTTTACATGAAATTCCATAGAAACTGTATATAGCTTGGTTTTACCTCAAATGATTCTCAATAAAAGTCATTGCCTGGGACTGGCCAGCACCTTTGTCACTGGCACCAGCACTGGTCACCCTGGCCCCCCTCTTTCTCTCTCTTAGTTCTGTCTTTTAGTGTATTTTTTCTCAGACCTGCATCATATACTGGATAGGTATGACTGGTGACTTATTGCAGGAGTCTGTACCAGATGAAAGAGTCTAAAACTTGTCCTAAGAATAAAAACTAAGTATTTGAAGATTTTTTTATATAACTGTGAAACCAGTTATCACTAACTTTATATTAAAGGATATATTTATGTTTTTCAAATATACAGGGCTTTAAAAAAAAACCTGGAAAATATCATACTTGTGACTTCCAGGCTAATGTTATTTATGGTGATACACTTTTTCAGGCTCAAACATCTGGTTTTCCAATAAGTGTTTTCCAACTACTTGTGATAAAAGTTGCATGCCAGTCCAGTATGAGACACCCAGGAAGATGATGCAGATACAGGCTTCTATGTCGAGACTATTCTGTATGTCATATGTATGTTGCTACACTTAAAGATGCTCAAAAACTGTGTGGTCCAGACAATCTTGCTCTAAAAATTAAATGTTAATACCCTATATCTATAAACAAGTTTATCTTGTATATCTATAAATAAGTATATCTATAAAAAAGTGTATCCTACTTAAATATCACTCTGATAACAAAAGATGGTTAAAAGATAACAAAGTAGATAAAAATTTCTTTGTGTTGTTATTTAGTATTTTATACTTCGATAATGGTAACTGACTAAAAAGGGTTTTTTATTTATTTGGTTTTTGGTTTTGCTTTTGTTTTGGTTTTTTTGAGACAGGATTTTGCTCTGTAGTTCAATCTACTCACTGAGTAGCCCAGGCTGGGCATGAACTTACAGCAGTTCTCCTGATTCAGCCTCCCAGGTATGCATGACCATGCCCAGCTAAAATGTTATTTTATACTAAAATAAAAATTTAAATGTGTCTCCAAAATAATAGTGACATCAAGATGGTCATGCTAAAATGTTCTGTTGCCCTTGATCTCATTTTCTCTGTAAGGTTTTATAATTGTTACCTGCTAATATTCTATAGAGATTTAATTTCTAAGACAACCATGGTCAGTAACAAAACAACAACTATATATTTCAAGGTGCTCAATATATAAATAAAATCAGAAAATTAAACTTACTGCTCCCAACATAATAGTGATGTGGCCAAGGATTTAGCTCAAGTGGTACTGTTCCTACCTTGGAAGCATAAGGACCCTGAGTTTGATCCCTTGTACCACCAAAAAAATTTTTTAAAAATATTATATGTATTATTAGAACATATTATTTTATAATATTACATTATATATTATATAATATATAATAATATATAATATACACAATATATAAAATACATATTATATATGATATATAATATATAATTTATATATAATAAATAAATAATATATGGAAATATATAATATATAAATATAATCGACTTAATTATATTATATTATATTATATTATATATTAATATAATGTATTATATTAACATATCAATATAACATTATATTAATATATTGATATTTTAATGTATTATATAATATATTATATAATATATTAATATATAGAATTTTATATATATGATGTAGCCAATCTTCTCTTCTGGGTATTTGGCCACTAACATATAGAGATCAGAGATAAAAAGATAACTGAGCTAAAAAGATAGCCAATATTTTTGTCCTGGCCCACTGAAGTCAACAATAACCTAGGACAAAGGAAACCATTTCTATAAGATCCTACAACTTTGGTGAATCGCCCAACCTCCTGAAGAGAGATTGTTAGACTCTCCAAAACAAAAGCCTACCGGCATATAGTGTGCTAAATAGAGAGGGTCACCAAAAAAGTTCCATGCTTTCACAAAAGCCACATGGGGCCCAGGATTTAGCTCAGTGGTTCTGGGATCTGCATTACAAGCACAAGGTCCTGAGTTTGATCCCTGGTACCACATACCACGATGCCAGGCATGGTGACTCATGCCTGTAGTCTCAGCATTTGGGAGGCAAAGGCAGGAGGACTGCTGTGAGTTCCAGGCTTGCCCGGGCTACATAGTGAGCTCAGGCTCAGCCTTAACTAAAACGTGAGATTCTGTTTAAAAAAAAAAAAAAAAGCCTTATGGTCAAACAAGATTACGACTCATAAAAAATAAAATAAAAAAAAGAGACTATGACTCATTTTGGCAGATAACACTGACAAAAGAGCTGAGAGACTCTATGCATGTTCCAAAACTAATATCCACAAAGACTTAACTAGCTTTAATAAGTAGCTAAAAGTTAATTTAATTAACACAAATCGCACCTTAATTAAGTCTTAAACATCCAATAAACAATAAATTAAAAATATATAAAAAATAAAACCACAGAAATAAAGGTGAAATATAAGATAGGTGTTCAATCATTGACTCCTGCGGGCAGTTTCCAACCACCCCTATAGCTGACTACTGTTATGGCTAAAAAGTTAGTGAAAACTATAGAAGTTCAACAACAGTCTTTATATTCCTTAGCTAAAATTGTTCCACAAAATCACTCAACTCTCAATCTTCTTACAGCTAACACTGAAAAGACTTGTGACCAAAAAAAACCGGACTTATAGATAATCTCAATCAATAGACTGATCTAAAAGCTAGTTGGTTATAATCACTATTTATTCCAGTCCCTTAATAACAGTATCTAGATGTGGCTCCTTTCTCCAATATGCTTTTCCATTTGAGTGCTCGCGTTTTAATTGCACATGCTTTAATCTCTCTCCCTCCCCTGCCCCTCCCCCTCTCCCTCTGCACCTGAATAGAACTCAGGGCCTCCCACTTGCCAGGCAGGTTCTGCCCCACTGAGCTACATCCTTGGCTCCATGCTTGAATCTCTTAAAAAGTTTTGTTAATTCTCACCTAGAGGCTGCCGAACTCTAAATGATCATACAGATGAAACCAACAATGATTGTGCCAAACTCCTTTTCCTGAGCTCCATTAAATCAATCTTCTAAAGAGAGTTCATAACTGCTAAACCCCAGCATGCTTCTAAGGCTCCTTCAGTTAGCTTTCTAAAAAAGGCCCCTGACTACAGTTTCCCTTATACCAACCCATCTCAGCCCAAAGCAACTAGATTAAAACTTCACCCATTCTCCTCTAACCAATTAAAGATGGATTTTAAGAGGGGAAAATATAGTAGGCAGCTAAGTTACATAAAAATTAATATGCAGTCAGAGATACTGAGCTCTCAGAAAGCCAGTGGAAAATAACATCAAAATTGTAGTTTGAGGCATATCTAAAGAAGACCAGGCCACATGATAAAAATATGATGAACTGGCCTACGTGTCCTCCTAAGGGATAAGCAGTAACTTAAAAATATACTATAATTAGGACTGTTTGATCCTAAAAGTCAAAACAGACACCAATCACCTAGGTGAGTGACCGAAACACCTAGATCCGTCCCTTCCCCAAAATGTTTTGTCCTTTCTATGTACCCTTGCCATGTGGGCCACTTCTCTATTGGATCAATATTACCTAAGCAGGTATTCTTATAATTGTGTAGGTTGATTATAGTTTGAACCATCTTGTACCCACAGTGTAACTTTGCTGTGTAAATCACCTCTGACAAAGTGGTCACAAACCACTTTAGGGAGCCCTTGTGTATCTCAAGAGCTATCTCTTAATAATCCTTTCCTACTCTGAAACCCATATTGTTTCTTAAAATTCATGCTTTGATTTCAAAAGACACAGACTTGACATGTCTAACATCTAAAAGGTTGAGAGTTATATTTTTCCTATAACAAGTTCAATCCCCATCACGGCAGGAAAAAAATTTCCCTAGCTGTAAGACTTCTATGACTTAAATATATGGCTCTTCAGAAGAACTATTCCCTGAGTCCTTGAGAGGCATGGAAATGTCCTCAGTGACATGCATCAGTGAATCAGTTGCACAGCTGAAGAGAAACTAAACCCAGCAATCCATTTCTTATTGAATGTGAGAGCAGTGGTATTTAAACTGGAAAACTGGGGTGCTTAGTTTTATGAAAATCAACTTCAGCTCTGTTATTACCACCTATAATTTCTCCTAGACAAACCCTACCTTAGTGCAAGTGTAATTAAGTGGCCCTACTGGTCCTTTGTCACTACCCGCCTTTTCACAACAGCTCTTTCTCTCATTTGAAAAGAAAAGGTATATAAATGCTAAATGCTAAAACAGCATTCAGTTGGCCCTCTTTTTAACCTGGGTTCTGCATCTATGAGTTCAAACAAACATGAATCAAAAATCTTTAGAAGAATAAAACCATCTATACTGAGCATGTGCAGACTTTTCCTTGTCATCATTCCCTACACAATACTGTATAACAACTATTTACAAAGCATTTATGCTGTGTTAGGTATTGTAAGTACTTTACACAGGAAGATGTGCATAGACTGATTCAGAAAAACTACATGATCTTATATAAGAGGCTTGAGAATCTGTGGATTTTGATCTGAGAGGATCCTGGAATCAATCCCCGAGGACACTGGGCGACACTATCCTGCCCTGAAAGGATTAAACAGAAACCCTGAAATAATGATGCTGGTATTGAGAAAGTAAATTATTTTACTGACTTTTGAAAATTAGCATGTTTAGCATGAGTTTTTTTTGGTCAGATTGAAGAAAAGCCTATTCAAGTGGTCCACTGATGAATGATTAAAAATAAAACCAAAAAGTAATATGTTGCACATAATTTGCACCTTTTTAAATAAGTGAGTGACATAGCTAAAACAATTCTAATCATCTGGGCCAGGGATTTACCTCAGTGGTTCTGGCATCTACTTGGCAAGTGCAAGGTCACAAGTTCAACCCCCAGTACCACACACCACAATGCCTGGCATGGTAGCTCATGCCCATCAGGCAGGAGGATTGCTGTGGGTTCGAGGCTTGCCTGGGATACAGAGTGAGCTCAGGACCAACCTGACCTACAAAGCAAGACCCTGTCTCAAAAAACAAAAACCAGTTCTAATCATCATCTACTTGTTTATGTGAATAATATTATTCAGTGTTTACAAAATAAAAGGAAAAACTAGGGATAAATAATCTGATGCCAAATTTGTCTCTTAGAAGTATGTAAAGTTAATTTATAATATATAAACCAATTTTAAAAAGCCCTATTCATGTTTCATAATTGTCAATTTAAAAATATATAATTCAGCCGGGCATGGTGGCTCACACCTGTAATCCCAGCACTCGGGAGGCAGAGGCAGGAGGATGGCTGAGTTCGAGGCTTGCCTGGGCTACATAGTGAGCTCAGGGCCAGCCTGAACTGCAAAGCGAGACCCTGTCTCAAAAAAAAGTTAAAAATATATAATTCATTATGAACTAAAATAATAAATTCACATTTTTATGCTTGTGAGCATTATAGTTAAGAAAATTAACAATGTAACTCACAATTTTATGTGAAATTTGTTTCAGAGAAACATGGTAGAGATCAATAAAAGATTCACACATAACTTGTATTACATTCAAATAAAAATCTGTAGCATAATTAAAGTCCCAGGAGAAAAACGACTGATGGAAAATTTCACACTATAATAAGAGACTTTATTGATGTTGTGAATATTTTGGAGGGTAATGATATAAGTGCGAGTGGAACAGTGGAGCTGAGGAAATCTTCCCTTCCACTCATTTAAGTGTAAATAACACCCGAGGGCTGTGATGGCAAACCTGGGACAGACCAAGCCCCAAACTGCAATGCCAAACCTACATATTTACCACAGGGTGCCAGCACTGTAATCAAACCTGGATACTGAAGTTTCAGTATGGAAAAAACAACTGTTATCCCATGCTTGATGCTTAGCTGCTAGGGGAGCATGGCCTGGTTACCTACAGGAGGGCTCTACGTGCAAAGGCACATCACCACTGCCCTAGAGTCATTTCCCCTTCCATTTTCCTCAGAGAGGTAGAGAATAATATAACAAATTCAAGGTCTTTGCCACCATAGGCAAAAGCACATAGCACTGCATCTCCCGACCTCCAATCATCTTCACCTTACTCAAACTTTATTAAGGGCTCATGAATATGTACTGCGTTTTACACTTTCTTAAGTGTAATGTACTTAAGATCAGAGTGAATTCCAGGACAAGCATGTGGTTGGGAGCCCCTGAGGTGACACAGCCCTCTGTCAATCATTCTTGTCAGTCATATATAGAGATTTAGGAGGAAGCAACTAGGCTGAAGTACATTTGCTTTAAATTCCCAAAGCCCAGTGTATCTGGCACTGTGCTGTGGGCTGTGCACTGTGTTCTATGGGCAGTGGCTTTTGTCTTTCTGTTCCCCCAGAACAAATTCTGTTTATGACATATTTTTGTCAGCATAGACTTGCCCTGAGCACAACCTCCTGTGATCTTCAACACATGTAGCTAGCTGCTTTTCACCTGCCATTTGGACTGTGCACAGAACCCAGAAGCCAGCATGCCGCTGTTTATATGCCCACTGAAAGTTCTCTGCTTCAGAGCAGGTTTAGCTGATCTCACTCGGCCTAGCGACTGTTTCCTGGACTGGTTTCTCTGTTGTGAGATTAGGAAATGAGAAGAGGATACTCCTGCTGTAATTCTGAGGACCAGACTTAATTAGCATCTGCTAATGCTTGACATATTTTCAGGGCAATAAATCGATCTAATTTATTCCTTTTAACCTACAGTGTAATGTTCTGTCATGTGCAAATATCACATTTTATTATACATATGGATGGATATCTACATTGTTTATAATTTTTTGCTGTTTCAAATACATGACATCCTTATTCAGTACATTTTTTATGCACATGTATGAAAATTTTGCTATGGTACATATCTTTAAAATTTTCAGTAGCTTACCCTACACTCTAGAGGAAAATTTTTCCTTTTATATATATATATATTTTTTTTCAGACAGGGTCTCATTTTGTAGTTCAAGCTGGCCCTGTGCTCACTATGTAGCCCAGGCAAGCCTTGAACTCAGCAATCCTCCTGTGTCTACCTCCCGAGTGCTGGGATTACAGGCGTGAGCCACCAAGCCCAGCATTGTATGTGGTTACCAGGGATTGAACTCAGGACCTTGCGCTTGTGAGGCAGGTGCTAGAACCACTGAGCTAAATCTCTGGCCCTTCCTTTTACATTTTGCAGTTGGAATTAAACTTAGTATGTGAGTAGTAGCAAAGGAAATAGTTTTCTTGTCATGAAAACAACATTTAAAAGTAAAATTTTTAAATGTTTCTGATGGAATATAAATAAAGTAATTAATTAGATACACTCTACCTTGTGATAAATACAGCAAATAAATTTCAGGCTCTTTTGTACAATGTGCAAAGAATTACAGGCATGGGACAGAGAACATCGAGAGGGTGTGTAACATGATGAGTTCACAATTATGATCTCAAAGTCTCCTATGTTACCTAAGGCAATTTAATGCTTACCTCTGCTGGGTGTGTACAAGAGATTAGAAGGGTCAAAGAATCAACTAGGAGGAAAAGGATTTCTTTTTTTTTTTTTTTGAGACAGGGTCTTGCTTTGTAGTTCAGGCTGGCTCTGAGCTCACTATGTAGCCTAGGCAAGCTTCGAACTCAGCAATCCTCCGGTCTCTGCCTCCCGAGTGCTGGGATTACAGGCGTGAGCCACCACGTCTGGCATTGTGGTATGTGGCATTGATTGCTGGTGGGCGTGAGTCTCCATGCCCAGCATTGCATGTGGTTACCGGGGATCAAACTCAGGACCTTGTGATTGCGAGGCAGGCACCAGAACCACTGAGCTAACCCTCCGGCCCGGAAAAGGATTTCTTCATCATTTCTTTGAAATCTCTACTTGCCGGATAAGAGGAAGTACTTATTTATATAGGAAGGATGGGTAGAGGTAATATTAGTTATCTAGTAAGTTTCCAATGGTGAGATAAACAAAAATAACTGCCAGCAAGAAATTAGTTCTATAATAACAAATAACTTCAGAATTTTTCTGTTTGAGAAAAAAGCCATAGTGTCCAGTAATAACAAATTCTCTGCCTATTTATGTCAATTTTATTCTTCTCTTCCTGCTAAAATACTTAAATATTTAGATAGTTAAGCCCTAGTTTTTTGCTCTAAAATTCAGTGATGATGTAAAATGAGGATGTAATGAGTAATATTTCCTGATAATATTTAGAAACAGATGGGGCCACAAAAGGGCATATGTTTTCTTATGGAGACCCCTGGTATGCTTACATTTCTCTCTCTCTCTCTCTCTTTTTGAGACAGGGTCTCGCTTTGTAGTTCAGGCTGGCCCTGAGCTCACTATGTGGCCCAGGCAAGCCTGGAACTCAGCAATCCTCCTGTCTCTGCCTCCCAAGTGCTGGGATTTCAGGTGTGAGCCACCACGTTTTGTGGTATGTGGTACTGTTTGCTGGTGGGCGTGAGTCACCACCTCCGGTATTGTTGTATGTGGTTACCGGGGATTGGGGATCAAACTCAGGACCTTGCACTTGCTAGGCAGGCTCCAGAACCACTGAGGTAAATCTCTGGCCCTGATTATATACTATTATTAAATGACTTGCAGACATAATCTATGTAATAGAGCTCACCCGAGGGTGTTGGTACCTGCTTGTAATTCCAGCTGAAGCAGGATGATCACAGAGAGTTCGAGGCAATACTGCACTACATAGTAAATTCAAGGCCAGTCTGCACTACAGAGCGAGATCCTGTCTCTAAAAAACAAAAAAGTAGATCATACTTCTCTCTCTCTCTCTCTCTCTCTCTCTCTCTCTCTATATATATATATATATATATATACATATATATATACTATATATATGATTATGATCAAATATCATATATATACTTTCTTTTGCAATTTGACCATATACTGCTGCTTTACCACATGTACAAATTTAACCTTTCCGATGACAGCTGAGGCTTTATCCTTATTTCTGTAATTTTCTCCCTTTAATTTTCTAAGGTTCCCAGTATACAGTGTAGTCTCCCAGAAGGCCTACCCTAACAGCTCACCAGACATGCCTAGACAGGTTCGAATCTCAAGATTAACACAACTTTCATGCAAATACTTCTATTATCAGGGAAGGGAGAAAGAAGAAGTAAGTGTTGTACAATGAAGCAGGCCTGTAATCCCAGCTACTCAGAAGGTTGAGGCAGGAGGGCCACAAGTTCAAGTGCAAGACCATAGTGGACCATTTAGCAAGATCCTGTCTTTTAAAAAAATGTGTGTATTGGGCCGGAGATTTAGCTCAGTGGTTCCAGCGCCTGCCTAGCAAGCGCAAGGTCCCTGGTTTGATCCTGGTAACCACATACAATGAACTGACACTGGGCATGGTGACTCATGCCCATCAGCAATCAGTACCACAGCCCACACTGATGGGCATAGTGGCTCACGCCTGTCATCCCAGCACTCGGGAGGTAGAGGCAGGAGGATTGCTGAGTTCCAGCTTTGTCTGGGCTACATAGTGAGCTCAGGGCCAGCCTGAATTACAAAGCAAGACCCTGTCTCAAAAAAAAAAAAAAGTGTGTGTATATGTACATATGTATGTATATATGTATGTTCCAAGGGTGTAGCTCAGTCATACAGTGCATGCCTAACATGAAAAGTACTTGGGTTCAAAAACAAAAAAAGCATATTTCTAACTGCAAAAAAAAAATGTACTTGGGTTCAATACCTGCTAATGCTAAAAAAAATTTTAAGAGAAAAGAAATGTTATTAGGTTGATTGTATTTATTAACACTGAAAAGGTGTATATGAAAAGATGGTGTGGTAAGGTAAGGGTTGTAGCCTGAAAATAAAATTACACTGGGTCGCCATCTGTTAACAAATACTTCCAACTTTTTATTTTATTTGGTACTAGATTACTCCATTCTTTTCAAGATAGAGCTGAAGCATTTCTTGAGACAGACACTCTTGTATTGGTTTACAGGAAACCTGATTCACCTGAATCCTGTTTTGCTTCTTTCTGCTCCATTTCCCCACTGTCTTACCTTTATGAGGGAAACACTCCTTATGCACACCCAGGTCACTCATAAATGCCAGCGGTGCTTGCTCGTGTGGAGCCTTGTTTTAGTCTCTTTCCACTGCTGGGACAAAATATCTGACGTACACAACATAGAGGAGAGAAGGTTTATTTTGGCTCATGGTTTCTGAGTTGTGCTGTGAGCTGGCTCAGGCCCCTGGCAGCGGAAACATCACAGTGGAAGGGTGTGGCAGAGGCACCTGCTCACCTCCTGGCAACCGGAGAGCAGGAGAAAAGAGCCAGAGAGGAAGGGCCAAGATTTGTCCATCAGAGTTGTGTTCTCAGTAACCTGCTTCCTCCAGCTGCGACCCACCCTACTGTAGCCCATTCACCTCTCAACTTATCAATGGATTAATGTATTGATCAGGTCAGTGTTCTCAAGTCCAATCACTTCTCTAGGCCCCAACTCTGAACTTTGATATATTGCATGTATCAATACATGGGCACTTCATATTTAAACCACAACCAAGTTTAGTAGTAGTTTCTTCAGACAGAGTTGGATTTTGAATTTTGTACTGACATCAGTTGTGAGACTTTTGGCAACTAACTTAATCTCAATGGCCCAGTGTCCCCATTTGTTAGTGGGGCTAATACCAGGATCCCCAGGATAATACCAGAGGGTTTAGAACAAACCTGGGACATAGTATGCACCTTATAGTGTTAGCTATTAGCGGTTTTGGAGGGTTTGGGGATTTTGTTTTATTTGTTTGTTTTTAATTTGGTTTTTTTGTTTGTTTTTGTTTGAGTTTTTTTGGTTTGTTTTTTAGTTTTTTTGAGACAGGGTCTTGTTTTGGAGTTCAGGCTGGCCCTGAGCTCACTATGTAGCTCAGGCAAGCCTCTCAGCAATCCTCCTGCCTCTGCCTCCTGAATGCTGGGATTACAGTGATTTTAGATTTTTGAGACAGGATCTCACTATGTATTTCAGGCTGGCCTTGAATTCACTATGTAGTACAGGATGGCATCAAACTCATGGTGAATTTTCTTGCCTCACCCTCCCAAGTGCTGGGATTACAGGCATTAGCCACTAGAACCAGTTCATTAGCTGCTATTGAAAATACTCAGTTTATACTCATTGCTGCCAACCCTGACACCTTGCACATGTCTGACATATGCTAAATGATAAAAACTATCAGTATGAGATGGGAGATACGAAAACAAAGATTCTCCTGGTCCTTTAAGATTAAACAGTGCTTGTAAAATAGTTTATGCCTTTTGCTAAAATCATTGTATGCCATTTCAGTGCTCTAGCCTAGAATTTAAATGAGCCACTTTGCCTCTGAATCATTTTGAGGTCAGTCGTTCTGGTGTTATCAGAACAGCCCAGTTACACTGGCCCTGCCACATGCTTCTCGTAAGTCACACGTCCAACACTGTGACATGAGCAAGCATGTCCACAGGGATGGTAATATAGCTCAGAGGTAGAGACCCACCTTTCATGCCAAGATCAAAGGGGGCTGCAGTGCTGCAGGAAAGGATATTTTGTTTTTTTTTTTTAAATATATCAGACATTGCCCTGAGTGAGCCATCCCCAACTATGGTTCCACAAAATGGTCCAGGTCACTAGAAAAGAGATGTCACAGCCAAGAGGGTCTAAAGAGGCTTCAGAACTAACATGCTATCCTGATTGTGACCCTGGAGGATATAAGAGGGTATTAGGGGGGAAAAAAGGAAATCTGAGTTAAAAATATATACTTTAATGGATGGTAATTAAAAAAAAAAAAGATTGCACACAGCCTCTTTTCCCAGTCATTCAAAGTTCTCTTTGGTCGAAGGAATGTCGTTTCCTGTCCAGACGAGGTAGCCGCCTGCCACAGTCGTGAAACCTCGAAGGATGTTTGGCCTTGCTGGACTGTGCAAAAGACAAATCAGCGTGACCTCAGGAACCCGCATCTTGCACAGCTGTTAGAAGGTACGGTAGCATTTAGAATGAAAGACTTCCTCTAGGCCCACCCTGATGCTTGCTAACTACATCTTAGTTTTTACTTCAGTGAAACTGCTCCCACTTCTTCTGAAATCTCTTGGGGTTAAAAAAAAAAGTGTGTAAAATCTTGTTCTTGTGTTTATCACAATGCCCAGCAGGCTTTTACATATCAGATAAATAGTTAAATATATCCACAGTGAGTGGAAAAACTACATCTTTTTCAAATATAAACACACAAATATATTTACAGCTGGATATAATATAGTTCTGAAATAGTAATATCATCCATTTGCTACTTTACATGGGAATGCCATGTTGTGTAACATTTTCTTTCTGCCTTCTAGTATGGAATGTTATCTGGGAAGATGTTAATCATTCTTTCTATCTTTTATCACCCAACGGAAACATCAACAGAGGAAATGTCAGGTTTAATGAATATTCTGTGGCCGGAAAGGAAAAAAGGACGTGGTATGAGTCCTCATTAATTACAGACCAAACATATTAATGTAGTTTTTTCCTCAGTTGCAACACATAAATTTAAGTAAAAGTGCCAAGAATGTGGATACTTAGTTTTATCCAGAGTTTGGCTAAATCACAGATCAGGTTTGATTTCACAGATTCTCCTGATTAGCACTGGAACAATGTGAAGCTTTATGAAAACTCTAAAAGAAGGAGAGAGACAGAGTGTGTGTGTGTGTGTGTGTGTGTGTGTGTAGAGGCTACTGTACAGTATTTTTATTTCAGGACTAGGTCAATACTAAGGATTTTTTTTTTATCCCAAGTGAGTCAAATAGAGTCAGTTCATGTCTTGAGGCTGAAAGTGGTTGATAGTGCTAAAGCCTGATTCCCAGGTGAAGAAGGATATGAAGAGATAGAATGAGAATGCTATAGGAAACCATGGGAGATGGAGACAGAGACAGAGACGGAGATGGAGATGGAGAAGAAACACTGCTCCAAGGATCGGCAGCTTCTTTAGATCTCACTGAACATAAGTTCACTGAGGGAAGGGAAAAAAGGAACAGATGAGATGGGAAAGACTATGAGGGGAGGATAAAAGGAAAGAGAAGTCCATCTGGTGGGGAGTAATAAAGCATAATGTGAAATTGGCTTAGGGATCAAAGCACACTGAGATATAGCCTAGTTCTAGTCCATTTATGAATGTGTGTGTGTGTGTGTGTGTGTGTGTGTGTGTGTGTGACAGTGCCAGGGATTAAACCTAGGGCTTCCACTAAAACCCTCTCTGACTGAGTCTCACGCTCAGTCCTGTTATCTTTTTTTTTTGTCACTTTTCTTTGAGATGAGCCCTCACTATGTTGTCCACACTGGTCTTGAACTCATAATCTTCCCACCTTAGCTTTCTAAATGGTTAGGATTGTAGGCATGCAACCACCATACCCGGTTCATGTGCCTTTTTCATGATCAAGGATTACTTACTTTTTATTAGATATACATCTATTTATAGACCACTGTTTACAGAAAATTAACTCCTTTATATTCTGTCTCCACAATTTATATATATTCTACACTGGCCTCATGTCATATATATATATATATATATATATATATATATATATATATATATTTTTTTTTTTTTTAAGACAGGGTCTCATTTTGTAGTCTAGGCTGGCCCTGAGCTCACTATGTAGCCCAGGCAAGCTTCAAACTCAGCAATCCTCCTGTCTCTGCCTCCCAAGTGCTGGGATTATAGGCGTGAGCTACCACGCCTGGCACTGTGGTATGTGGTATTGATTGCTGATGGGTGTGAGTCTCCATGCCCAGCATTGTATGTGGTTACCAAGGATTGAACTCAGGCCCTTGCACTTGCAAGGCAGGCGCCGGAACCACTGAGCTAAATCTCCGGCCCCCTCATGTCTTATATTGTAACAGGCTATATGTGGAAGAATGGAATGTGGAGTGCTAACCACATGCTGCCTTTGAAGCGAGCTTCTCAGAGATATAAAAAATAAAAAGAATTAATCAAAGCAGGACCTAGGACCTTTAGACTTTTTCTATTAGTGAAACATTAAGCAAAGTAATCAAGGGTACAGAAGACCAAACAATAAAGTAATAAGCTAATTCCAAAAGGTTAAATCCAAATATATTTGAAGACAGGAGTGGTGACACACACTTGAAATCCCAGCACTTGGGAGACTGAGGCAAGAAGACTATCATGTATCCCAGGTCAGCCTGAACCACATAGCAAGACCCTATCTCAAAAAACCAACCAAACAACAATAACAAATAGTAAACAGAAAAAGAAGTATTTGGACCTTTTCAATTACCAGTCAGTTAGGCTTCTTTTTCCGTCTGGAAATCCTAATAAACATAATCGGTTAATAAATCTTGAGCATACAAGGTAGAATTATGAAAAAAAGTAGTGGTTGAATTAGGAACAAGGGTGTAATATATGAAAAAGATTTTGGTAATGACCTCAGTCTGCTCAGGAAGTCCTAACAGAACACGATAGATGGATGGGTTTAACAGCAGGATATTTTCTCACAGTTTAAGAGCCTGGTTAGTCCAGAAACAAGATGCCAGCTGATATGATTCCTGGGAGGGACTCTTTCTTTTTGGGAGAAGATGGCTATCTTCTTCCTGTGTTTTCATAACAAGGAGAAACGGAAAGATACAACATGCTAGCTCTGGGGTGTCTCTTCTTAAAAGGGCATCAATCACGCTGAGGGACTCTCTTGGCCTTGTCTAACCCTAGTTGCTCCCACAGACCATTCCTCCACATGCCATTACACTGGGGGTGAGGGGTGCAACTTATGAATTGTGAGGGGACACAAAACATTCAGGCTGTCAGATCAATTCCAGCATGATGTACTACCCAGTTCTGGTAAGACGGAGTAAGCCACTCCACTGTGTCTTTGTCACTGAATGTAGCTAGAGAACCTACATAGAACTCATGGAACACCGAGGGCTGTAAAGCACAAAAAGTAGCGGGGGGGGGGGGGG
>PVIC010010758.1:0-42763 GCA_004025085.1 Thryonomys swinderianus
GCTAAATCCCCTGCCCAGTACATTTTATATACACATTGTGATCACAGTCAACATTGAGAGTTTGTACCAGTACCTGACAAGACTTAATTCTCATTTTTTCCCATTCCCCTGCCCCCCAAATCCTCCCATTTACATAAGCTTTGTTTCCTTTTTTCAAACATCAAATTTTTTATTTCCCTTCTTTACTTACCCTTACCCCTTTTCCCTTTGAATATTTTCTTACTATTTCACAATATTTATTGTACAATTTAGAACCATTTACACCTTCAGTTCCTCATACCAGAGAAAAGATATGGTATTTACACATCTGTGTCTTATTTTTTTCACTTGTGAGTATGTCCTCAAGGTATGTCCCTTTGAATATAAAAGTCTCAAATTTATCATTCTTTATGGCAGACTAACACTCCATATATATTTTTTTTAAACCTACATCTTCTTTATCCAGTCTCCAGTTAATGGGCATTTGGGTTGTTTCCAAGATTTAGGTATCATGAACTGAGCTGCTATAAACATGGGTGAACATATATCACTGTGATACAAATCTTTTAATTCTTTCATGTAGATACCTAGCAGGGGAATAGCAGGGTCAAAGGGATCTCTGATTCTAGTTTTTTGAGAAATCTCCACACTGATCTCTGCAGTGGTTGCATCAGTCTACATTCCCACCAACAATGAGGAAGGGTTCCTTTCTCCCCACAGCCTCCCCAGTATTTGTTGTTCATTGTTTTCATGATAGCAGCTGTTCTTTGTGGAGTGAGGTGGAATCTCAGAGTTATTTTCATCTGTATCTCCTGAATGACCAATGATGTTGAACATTTCTTCATGTATTTCTTAGCTGCTTTTACTACTTCCTCTGAAAAGTGTCTGTTCATTTCAACTGCCCATTTTTGAATTGGGTCTTTAAATTGGGGGGGCTGATTTTTAAAGCTCTGTATGTATTCTAGATAGCAGCCCTTTGTCTGGGAAACAGCTGGTAACATTTTTTTCTCAAATTGTCAGTTATCTTTTTGCTCTGCTGGTGGTTTCTTTTCCTGTGCAGAAGCCTTTCAATAGGATGAGATCCCATTTTTTAAATTCCTTCTGCTTTTATTCCTTCTGCTAGTTGCCATGCTGCTGAGGTTCTGATCATAAAGCCAACATCTCCAAGAGTTCTACCTAATCTGTTTTGCACCAGGTTTAGTGTTTCTGTTTTATTATGTAGTTCTCTAATCCCCTTTGGTTTTATTTTAGTACACGGTGAAAGACATAAATCTAACTTTAGTCTTTGGCAGGTTGAAACCAAGTTTTTCCAGCATGATTTATTAAAGAGGCTATCTTTCTTGCATTGAAGCTCCTTCATCGAAAGTGATGTGGCTCATTGTATCTGGAGTTGTTTCTGGATCTTCTAATCTGTTCCACTGATTCTCAGGTCTGGTTTTTGTTTTTTGGGTTTTTTTCCCAGTACCATGCTGTTTTTATCACAGTGGCTTTATAATATAGTTTCAAATAGGAGGTTGTGATACCCCCTGCCATGGTGTTGTTTCCTAGAATTGTTTTTGTTATTCTAGGTCTCTTGTGATTCCAGATGAATTTTTGAATTGTTTTCTCTAGATTTGTGAAACATGCTATTGGGATTTCAATTGGGATTGCATTGAATCTATATAGTAGTCATGGGAGTATAGCCATTTTGGTGATTTGGTCTTCCTAGCCAGGAACAAGGGATGTCTTTCCATTTTCTGATGCCCTCTTAAATCCCCTTTCTCAGAGTACTGTAGTTTTCAGAGTAGAGGACTTTTACCTTCATTGTGAAACTGATTCCTAGATATTTCATTTTCTTGATGCTGTTATGAAATGAATTGACTCCTCCAATTTCTCTCTCAGTGAGTTGTTTGTATATAAAAAGGCTATTGATTTTTGAACATTGACCTTGTATCCAGCTACGCTACTAAATTTGCCAATTAAGTCTAGCAATCCTTTGGTTGAGTTTTAAGGATGTTCTATACAGAGTATCATGTTGTCAACAAATAATGACAGTATAACTTCTTCTTTTCCTATCTTTATTTCTTTTATCTCTTTCTCTTGTTGTGGTTAATGTTTCCAGCACTATGTTGTTCCTGATCTTAGTGTGAAAGGTTTCAGTTTTTGGCTGAATGATACTGGCTCTTGGTTTCTCATAAATATTTTAAGTGAAATATTAGGTTTTTATTAGGTTTGAGATAAAGTTCATCTATTCCAGTTTTATGTAGAGTTTTGATCATGAATGTGTGTTGGATTTTGTTAAATACTTTTTCTACATCGATTGAGATGATGATATGGTTTTTGTCCTTGAGTCTGTTAATAAACTGTATTATGTTTATTGGTTCAACATATGTTTATTCAACATATGTTGACCCTTCCTTACATCTGTGGAATGAATCCAACTTGGTCAGAGTGTATGATCTTGATGATGCTCTGTATTCTGTTTGCCAGTATCTTTTTTTTTTTTTCTTTTTGAGACAGGGTCTCACTTTGTAGTTCAGACTGTCTCTGAGCTCACTATGTAGTCCAGGTAAGCCTAGAACTCAGCAATCCTCCTGCCTCTGCCTCCCAAGTGCTGGGATTACAGGCGTGAGCCACAATACCCAGCGCTGTGGTATGTGGTATTGATGGCGGGTGGGCGTGAGTCTCCACGCCCAGCATTGTATGTGGTTACCGGGGATCGAACTCAGGACCTTGCACTTGCCAGGCAGGCACCGTAACCACTGAGCTAACCCTCCAGCCCTGTTTGCCAGTATTTTATTGAGGATTTTTGCATCAATACTCATTAGGGAGATTGTTCTATAGTTCTCCTTTTTGGTTGAGACTTTCTCTCCTTTTGAAATCAATGTAATGGTTGCTTCTAGGAATGAATTTTGGAGAATTGCTTCCCTTTCATTTTCATTAAAAAATTTAAGAAGGCCGGGCATGGTGGCTCATGCCTATAATTCCCAGCACTCGGGAGGCAGAGATAGGAGGATTGCTGAGTTTGAGGCTTGCCTGGGCTACATAGTGAGTTCAAGGCCAGCCTGAACTACAAAGTGAGACCCTGTCTCAAAAAATAAAATAAAATAAGAAGTATTGGCTTTAACTCTTCTTTAAAAGTTTTGTAGCATTGAGCAGTAAAGCTATCAGGACCAGAACTTTTCTTTGTTGATAGTTGTTTTTATTATTATTATTATTACATTTTAAGTTTCACAGATTGATATTGGGGTATTTAATGTTTTTATACCTTTTTTTTTTTTTTGAGACAGGGTCTTTTTTGTAGTTCAGGCTGGCCCTGAGCTCACTATGTAGCCCAGGCAAGCCTCAAAGTCAGCATTCCTCCTGTCTCTGCCTCCTGAGAGCTAGGATTACAGGCATGAGCCACCACACCCGGCACTGTGGTATGTGGTATTGATTGCTGGTGGGAGTGAGTCACCATGCCCAGCATCGTATGTGATTACCAGGGATCGAACTCAGGACCTGGCGCTTGTGAAGCAGGTGCCGGAACCACTAAGCTAAGTCTCTGGCCCAATATTTTTATATCTTCATTCAACTTTGAAAGTTTATATGTGTCTAAGATTCTGTCCATCTTCTACATTTTCCATCTTATTGGAGTACGAATTTTCTAAGTAGACATTTATTATCCTCTGAATTTCTGCTGGATCTGGGTTAATTTTCCCCTTTTCGTTCCTAATAGTATGGATTTGAGCCTTTCCTTCCTTTCTTAGATAAGGTTGGCTAAGGGTCTGTCAATTTTGTTTATCCTTTCAAAGAGCCAACTCTTCAATTGTTGATTTTCTGTATAATCCTCTTAGTTTCCATTGAATTATTTTCTGCTCTGATCCTTTTAAGTTCCTCCCTAGTATGAGCTTTGGGTTTGTCTTGCTCCCTTTTTCTAGTAGCTTGAAGTTCAGCATTAGATTTTTATTTGAATTTGCTCTGTTTTCCTGATATAGGCATTCACTGCTATGAATTTCTCTCACAGAACTGCTTTCATTGTGTCCCATAAATTCCTGTATGTTGTATTGGGATTATTATTTAATTGTAGATACTGTTTAATTTCTTCTTTAATTTATTTCTCAGGAGAGCAACAAATTGGTTGCTCAGGAGAGTGTTGTTCAGTTTCTATGTGGTTGTGAGGATCTTGAAATTTCTTTTGCTATTTAGCTCCAATTTCAAGGCACTATAGTCTAACAGTGTACAAGGGATAACTTCAATTCCTTTGCATTTACTTAAACATGCTTTGTGAACTAGCATAAGCTGAGAAGAATGTATAATTTGAGTTTGTGGTGTGAAATGCTCTGTAGACTTCTATTAAGTCTATTTGTTCAAAAGTTTGGTTCAGTTCAAGTATTTCATTGTTGATTTTTTTGTCCAGTTCATCTGCGTGTTTGTGACAGTGGAGTGCTGAAGTCTCCTACCACTATTGTATGTTGGAAACATTTTAAAGATTAATGGTTTTTCTAAACAACTAGAGACCACCATGTGCCTGGAGTGTCATGAGTGAGGCTGCTGGGGTGCTGGGAATAAGGGGTGAGCCCTGACTTAAGTACAGTGCTGAATCTGCCCCACCCTCAATCCAAATCCTCAGCCGCATCCAGGCTGCCTTGCTTGCCCCATCCAGTGACTCCGTCCAGTGCTACCCCTGAGGCCCGGCTGTTTGAGGTCTTGCAAAATGTGTGCTGCTGAGAAGGATTTTCCTGCGTGGATCCAGGATCACTGGCGACTGAGGACAGGTTCTGCAGAGCTGCTTCGAGCAGACTGCTGACACCGGCCCTGTGGTGTATATCTATTGGCAGTGAGATTGTGGTGGGAACACAGATACTTCTGGCTGTGCTTTAGGGCTTGGTGTCTCCTCACTACCTGGCACAGGGGGGGATTTTGCATGTTCTCCCTCCACAAACATCGCACAGGTGTTTCTGGGGCAGACCTGAAACATACCTGGCCGACTTTGGATACCTAAATTATTTTGTACTTACTCTACTCTTTTCTTTTCTTTTCTTTTTTGACTTCTAAGTTTATTAGTACATTTCAGGAATACATTATGATCACATTCATCTTTGGGGATTTATATCTGTAAGTGATGCAGCTTGGTTTTTGTTTTTCCCACTTTCCTACCTTCCATTCCTCCTCCCCACCCCTCCCTGTTTATAGAGATACTTGTTTCTATCTTTCCTCATATTTTTCCTTCCCTTCTCCCCCCTCCCAAAAATCACCTGTCCTTTTGGACCTTTACTTCCTATTTTACATTATTTATTTTAGATTTGGGTCCTCATTTACTCTTGTTCATTCTCACACCAGAAAAACTTTTCTGTATTTACACGTGTCTCTTATTTATTTACTTCTTATTTATGTCTCTTATTTATTGAGTTTGGCCTCAGTGCCCATTCATTTAACAAAAATGTCTCTAGTGTTATCATTTTTATGCCTGAGTAGTATTTCATTTTGTAAAATTTGTTTAAAAAGCCACATCTTTTTCCAGCCACCAGTTGATGAGCAATTTGGGCTGTTTCCAGGATTTGGTTACAAACTATGCTACTATAAACATGGGTAAACATAAAAGGCTCTGGTATGATGCTTTTAATTCTTTTGGGAAGATACCCAGAGGAGGAATAGCTGGACCTCTAGTCCTAGTTTTTTGAGGAATGTCCACAGTGATTTCCACAGTGGTTGCCAGTCTACATTCCCCCCCAACAGTGGAGATGGGTTCCTTTCTCCTTACAGTCAGCCGGCATTAATTATTGGTTGATTTCTTGGTAGCAGCCATTCTTTCTGGAGTGAGACAGAATCCCAGTATTGTTTTCATCTTCATCTCTTGAACGACCAGTGATACTTAACATCTTTTCATTTTTCTTTGCTGCTGGTACTTCTTCAACTGAAAAATGTCTGTTCATTTTAGATGTTTATTTTAGAATTGGGTCTTTAAATTTGGTTGTGTAATTTTTAAAATTTCTTTATATATTCTTTGTTGTTGTTTTGTTTTGTTTTGTTTTGTTTTTGAGACAGGGTCTCGCTTTGTAGTTCAGGCTGGCTCTGAGCTCACTATGTAGCCCAGGCAAGC
The DNA here is from genome assembly GCA_004025085.1 of Thryonomys swinderianus. Lineage (NCBI taxonomy): Eukaryota > Metazoa > Chordata > Mammalia > Rodentia > Thryonomyidae > Thryonomys > Thryonomys swinderianus. The sequence goes on from PVIC010010758.1 coordinate 6,041, forward strand.
CTCAAACTCAGCAATCCTCCTGTCTCTGCCTCCCGAGTGCTGGGATGACAGGCGTGAACCACTACGCCCAGCGCTGTGGTATGTGGTATTGATTGCTGGTGGGCGTGAGTCTCCACGCTCAGCATTGTATGTGGTTACTGGGGATTGAACTCAGGACCTTGCGCTTGCAAGGCAGGTGCCGGAACCACTGAGCTAACCCTCCGGCCCTCTTTATATATTGTTAATAGTAGTGTTTTGTCTGAGGAACATTTGATAATAGTACCTCCATTGAGGGTATTGCTCCTTTGTCAAAGAAGAAGTAGTTTAGTATATCTGGGGTTGTTTCTGGATCTTCTAGTCTGTTACATTGGTCTTCTGGTCTATTTCTTTGCCAGTACCATGATGTTTTATCAGAGTAGCTTTGTAGTATATTTTCAAGTTGGACTTCACAGTGCCCTTGCCTTGTGGCTTTTGCTTTTATCTTTCCTGGATTCCATTGCATTGACCCAGACTTCTGTAGTCTGGAAATACCATTATACTTGGGTGGTGGCTGATTAGACTCTGCAAAGAGGAGCCAGGTTTCCTGCTGCCCTGGCTCAGACACCATGGGTGTCTTCCTTTACTTGGGCTCACCTCTCCCCTGTCGGCACAGAAATTTGGGAATGACAGACTTTATGAAGGGTTTGGTCTCACACACACACACACACACACACACACACACGCACACACGGGAAAAAAAAGATTGTAACAATTTTCGAGCCTTCCAACCTTCTTGGTAAAAGTGAGCACCCTGTCGTCTTCAGATCTGTGCATCATAAGTGGCTTTTGAGTGTGCATTGACCTGCTAATGTGGAAAGTGAACGTAACTCAGGCTCCTGTGAACCATCCTGATGCTCTGATGGTCTCAGGCTCCTCCTGGGAGGTGCCCTGTAGCCTGTCTTCAGGAATTTTTTTCCAAGCACAAGCATTTTGCTGTCACTTTTAAAGGCAGTTTAGTCTTTTTTTTTTTTTTTTTTTTTTTTGTTTTTCCTTGGACTCCTCTTGGAGAGGAAGGTAAATGTGGACACCCGTGAGTGGATGCCTGCGGGTGAGGGCAGCCTCCCGCTGCGAGCGTGGACTGAGTCAGCCCTGTGGATAGATGCAGTGCTGCTTTGAATAAACTCTATCTGTATTTTCTGCCTGAATAATGTACCTGCTTCTTTAAAAGTCTCGGGTTCCTTTTGCCGAAACATCAGATTTTATGTATCTTGACATAGTTTCCAGTAGCATTTCTCAGCACAGGCAATAACTTTCACAGATGCTCTGGTTTCTTAAGTAGCGGACTTCTGTACCTCCATAGGAATTTTCATAGAATATATTTTTCTTTTCTCTTTAAAAAATAAATGCAGTTTGTAGAAAGGGAAAAGAATTCCACTGTCTGGATTATACCCTCAGTATGTCCAAAACATTTTTGTTCATCTGAGTGAACTGGAACTCTGGTTCTTCTTCAGATCACATAAATTTTTGCCTCTTCATCTGAATATTTTATGATGTAAAAAAAAAAAAACAAGAAAAGCATTTTATTCTTTTTTTTTTTTTTTTGAGACAGTATCTCACTTTGTAGTTCAGGCTGGTCCTGAGCTCACTATGTAGCCCAGGCAAGCCTCGAACTCAGCAATCCTCCTGCCTCTGCCTCCAGTACCATGAGCCTCCACGCCTGGCATTATGAAAGCATTTTAATTACTAGTTTACAATTGGGAACAAACTTTACTAAGCATAACCCTGCTTGGTTTTTGCAGTCTGATGATAGTGGTTGTGTTATTACTCCTATTTTGTAGGTGGGAAAACTTAACCTCTGAGAGAATTTATGCACGATAAATGATACACCAGTTCTAGAAATCATGATACTCTGAATTCAATGATACCACACAGAATCTTCATGGTGCTTGTGTTTATGGAGACATTATAATGGCAACACAAAATCTAGACTGAAAATTAGAATAAAACAATAGGAGTGCTACTTGAAGCAAATACCTAAAAATAACCAAGAATCAAATGTAGAATTTGTTATTTAAGTAACATTACTTTAAGACAAAAATAATGTTTAAAACAAACATTCCTGTATATTTTTTAGCTCTTTGTAACTTCTACATGAAATATGAAATAATGACCTATTAACTGTATTTTAGGAAGCAAAACACATTTATAACTTGAATTTGGATGGAACATATTTAAAAGTCAGATACTAGCTACTAAAGTCCATAAGTCATATCACCTTTTGTAAAAAGGTGGAAAAGAGGTTTATATCTGAGAAACTTCAGTGAAGAGATAATTTTGCATGTGATGTCAGAAATCCCTGTTAGGAATTAGGGGTTCTAAGGTCCGTGAATTCATGCTAACCATTCCTTGGTTCCTGTTTTCAGTGCTGGAAGAGAAGCCGAAGAGAAAAGATAAGGGTAAGAACCAGGGAGCTGGAAAGAGAAAAATTGAATCCATGGAGAAAGTGAGTTGGAAGTGTCCTCAGTGGGCCAGGCGGCGCTCGGAGGAGTGTATTAACATGAGTTTGAATAATTCAGACTTCCAGCCACAGGAAGAGGCTTGCCATTGGGAAGAAAAGTCACCATAATTACAGCTGCCTTGGCATGGGGAAGCAGCTGTACCCTGTGACAGCTGAGAAATTGGACACGGCCTAGTAGCCAGAGAGCATGGTAGTGTGTGGCAGCATTGTTGGAAATGTGTTAGGTTCATTTTAGTGTGCCCCAATTATAAAGTCCATTCTCCGGATACCAGCTTCTTTTACATATTAATGGTTTAGCCCTCGGCATATGGCGAGTACGCAGGGAGCAGCCCTGAGACTGCCTGAGAGGGACAGTGAGTTCAAGGTGCAGAGATGCCAGGATTGCACATAGTCTTGAGAGGCTGCCTTCAAAGTGCACAAGAAGATGGGGGGTTTTTTGTTTGTTTTTTTCAATTTTAGGGTTATTTCTTCACATATATTCACAATGAAGCTTACAGGTTAGAAGTATTATATATGTATATGCACCTAGATTTTCTCAAATTGTCTTCTAAAATAAAGCTGATGTCTGTATCAATACAGATCTTAACTCCTCCTTGAATGTATTCAGAACTCCCGTGGGCTTTTAATTTATCCAAAAGCCAGGACTCATCAGCACTCCACTTTTTGGTAAAAGGTGCTTATTTTTCCCCTCTAGTGCACTTCCTACTTGTAATTTCCTGCCAATTCCCAATTCCAGACATTTTTGCTGAGGATGTTAATTGTCATGCTTGTCTGCTGGGGGTTGAATGCAACCAAGGGCCTCTCTGAAATAAGCAAATCAGTGCTTTCCCCAGGGGGGAGGGGAGGAGGGGGCTTGCAGCACTGAGAGGCTGAAACGTGCTGTGATGGTCCCCGCAGGGCCTGCACGCCGTGCCAGAGCTGGGGAAGGTGAAGAAAGACGGCGGCGACAGTGTTTTCTGCTTCTCAGTTTTCTGCCTGACAGCAGAGTTAAAAGCTTGCCCTCTTCACGGTTAATGTCCTGGTCCTGCACTCTCCCTAAAGCCACACAGTGGTGAGCTATTTTCCAAGTGACTGAAGGAGATTGGCAAATAGAAATGGAAAGCAGGGAATCCAAAGTCTGCAGTTCCAGGGAGGAAGAAGTTTATTGTCGTCCAGGTATTTCAAAGCTGGCCCAAAGGCCTCTGTGGTCTCTCAGAGGAACTTTTCATGAGTTTTAGGATTTTTTTTTTTTTTTTTTTTTTTTTTGCTTTTTGAGACAGGGTCTCGCTTTGTAGTTCAGGCTGGCCCTGAGCTCACTATGGTGCCCAGGCAAGCCGCCGCGAACTCAGCAATCCTGCTGTCTCTGCCTCCCGAGTGCTGGGATTACAGGCGTGAGCCACCACGTCCGGCATTGTGATATGTGGCGTTGATTGTTGGTGGGTGTTTCTCCACGCCCAGCATTATATGTGGTTACCGGGGATCGAACTCAGGACCCTGCGCTTGCGAGGCAGGCGCCGGAACCACTGAGCTAACCCTCCGGCCCTTAGGATAAGTTTTGAGGGCCAGAGATTTAGCTCAGTGGTTCCAGCTCATTTTGAAACTTTCATGATAAATCTGTGTGACACAGGTCTAAATATCTAATGTTATAGAACTATGCTAGCACATTTGGCAAGGTATAACCTATTTTAAATCTTACTTTAACAGAAGGATATATTACATGGTAGTATGACTGTTTAAAAATGTACTAAGGTAAGATGAAACACTAAGATATACTGGGAAGGACTATTGAGATAAAGATATATCATTGGGGAAATGATCCACTGTACCCTGAAGTATATTTTCTTATTCTCATTAAATATTTACACTCTTATTTTCATGGTGCAGATTTACTGCATGAGCAGAAATTCCTGGCCTCAGTGGGTATTAAAAACCCATTGACCTGAAACCCAAATTTATAGATTGTATTTTTAGTGTTTACAGGTGTTCTGATTCCTAAAATCTCTGAAGATGCCCTACTTTGTTTTAATGCTGAATTGTGAGTAAGCAAGTCATACTGTCTTCAAAGGCATGCCTTCAGTGAGGGCTCACTGCAAAGGGAAAGGAGGGAGTATAATATTTACTATTTTCAAAATTTATACTTTTGGACTTAAAATAATTTTAGTGAAAGAAACTTCATACCACTTATCATATAGGAGTGAGGATGATATAGTGAGAAGTAATTTATTAGCTCAACATTTCAAAAACTTCCATTGCAGCTGTGGAATCTGATTCTATGGTGGGCACCAGCCAGCTTTCCTATTGCTAGGAACAAAATGCCTCCCCTCTGAAGCGGGGGTAAAGGAGAGCTTTGTCATCTCAGGCTCCGAAGGGCCAGTCTGGTTGGCTGATCCAAGGCTGACGTACCACAGCAGAAGACCACGGTGAAACAAAGCTGCTGACTTCATGGTGGCTGGGAAGGAAACAGGGAAGCGGCACCAAAGAGGAAGGGGCCAGACCAGAGACCATCCCAAGGTCCTGCCTGACCCACCCAGACACACCAAAGAGTCTGTGGAGCGGCCAGGTCGACAGTCAGGAGTGCAGCATCAGTCAGATCTTACTAACTGGTTTGAGTGACAAGATCTTGACAGTCTGGCCTGTGTCGGCACCTGGGTCCGAAAGAGTGGCATCTGTCCACCCTCTACCCTCAGAACAAGTGCAGGAGCCTAACCTCCCCCAAAAGGAAGCCTATCTTCTCCCACTTCTTCTGCAATTCATTCGTCCTGCACAGCTTTCCCCTCCCCATGTCACATGCTTCCTGATTTTCTTCCCTCTGTCTAAAAGCCTTTAAAACACCCTCTGTGTATGTGTGTGTGTGTGTGTGTGTTGCACATACACACATGTGCACAAACTTCTGGCTTGGATGTGTCCCGCTCTCTCAGGTGTCATTTTTCTGGGTGAACTTTGGGGCTGCTTGGCCTTCCTTCCCGTGGCCTCGCCCAGGACCAAAACCATATACTTCCCCTTTGTATAGTTCTGAATTGAATCATCTACCCGTTCCTGCCCCAGTTGGGATGCCTCCTGGCTGCTCTCTGAACTTCCTAAGACTGTGGCTGGGTCTGACCGTGCTTTTCTTACTGCCTGTCCTGGTGTCTCTTATGCTGAGATCTCGGGGAACACATGGAGAATGAATGAGCAAACTGCATGGCATCACCTTGTCCAGACTCCCAGTTTCCAGTAGCTGTGCCTTTCCCTCCCGTCAGGCCACCATCAGTGATGTGCCTGTTTTCTGCCCTTTCCCTCCAGTATAAATCAGGCTGTGCCCTGATCATAATGGAGTTTTTAGAGAGAGATGAAGTGGGGACAGCCTTTAGGAACCAGCAAAAATGCGGAAGCTATCCAGAATAGAGGACACTTTGATTTGGTGTTTTTATCATTGAGCTCTTATTGCAATTGCAACAAAATCTGGGACAGCTTGTTAGATACCATCACTGCTCAGCTACATTTAGAGACTTGTATAACACACAGAGCACAGCTTCCACCTAGTTTCCCCTAAACAGAAAGACCAGGTTATAATTAACATCAGAATTTTGCTTCTATCACAGAGCCCTGTGGTAAACTTGCTGCTCCGGATTGCTCTTGCACTGTGTTAGAAACCAGCCACATTTGACGGGGAATTTTCTGAAGTAGCTCTGTTATATTTCAGCTTCATTACATGTGCATTCTTGCTCTCAGATGTGCAGACAGAAATACATCCTTGGTTTCAATTCAGTGCGGATAAGAAACACACAGCGCACATCTAAATATTGACTTAGGTGCTGATTTCTCCTGTGATGGAGTAGGAACTTGAAGTAATCTTGAAGTCTTAGCATTCTTGAGTAGCTCCAAATTCTCTTGTCTATCACCAAATACATCATTAAGTGCCATTACAATTTGTCTTGTATTGATTAGCACCCCAAAGATGACTTATTATAAAAATGGAACTGAGGCAAGAAACAGAATGAAAAGAGAAGTTATTCTCCTCGCAGGGGCTGGTTCTTTACTCATCCTGGGAGTTCTTCCTGGGTGTTTGGTTACTGATAAAAGATCTTGTGAGCTGCATTCTGTTCTGTTATTTGCTTTAGAGAATGCATTTCTGGTTCTCAACAGCATTCCTCTGCTGTCTACATGTGTGCATGCAATTTTATTCCCAGAAGAAATGTTCCCTTAGCCTTCACCTTAAATGGAAATTCACCCAGCTGCTCTTATCACTCACCCTTTAATGTACCTTCAACTCCGTGCTTCCTCCTACCCACCCTGCGCTCAGCCCTCAGCCCTCAGCCCTCAGCCCTCAGCCCTCAGCCTTCCTCTGGAAAGTAGCATGCAGTAATCTGAAAACACCAAACCAAAATCGAAACCGTGACATTTATAGGCACTTGCTTTACTAAACTCTTAAAGAATACTAAATTATCAGCCTTTTCAAAAGGAATATAAAGAGGCCTCAGATTGTTCTCAAATTTCTGAATTCCTTTCAATTTTCATTTTATTTTGTTGTATTTTACTCATTGCATGAGCATAATTTTTCTGACCCTATGACTCAAATCTTGTAAGATTATTAAATTTGCCAGCAAAATTGCACAGAAAACATAACTCTTAAGATGGAAAAATTAGTAATAATGTCAAGAACAAGAATAATGCTTTAATTCGCCAACATTCAAATTCACAAAGTAAAATTGAACAGCAAGGATTTTTATTGATTTTGACATATTTTTTATGACAGCACCTTGTTCATTTATGAGCTAAATAAATCTCACAAGAGTAATTGCTGAGCATGTGTGAACCTGCTCCTTGCCCAGGGGGCCCCACCCATGTGACTTGCCCGAGTATCAGGAAGCAGCTGATCGAGGTGGCTAAATTTGGTCACCTGTTTCCCCCATAACCTCCCTCCGCAGGGCTGGTCCTAGGCAGCATCACCAAAGGTAGGACAGGAGGCTGATGATGCCCTTGTCAGTGATATTAGGGTGGCCTCTTGTTTTTAGAGAATTTTTAAACACATTTTTAATACAGCAGAGTACTTACCCCAGTGCGGCACAGATGACAGTGCCCCTCCCCGGCATCTAGACCACCCTCATGCCAGACTTAGCCATTTCACAACTTCTTACATAGGTCACAACTTCTTACATAGGCAAGTAGGCGAGTACATAGGCGAGGACACAGGCGAGCACAATCTTCATCTCAGGTGAATGACGTGATTCAAGTGGGCGCAAACATGCACACTTGGAAGACAGGCCTGTTTGCTCCCATCTCACTCATCTGACCTGCAGAAAGTGTCCTATATTTTGAGAAATATGAGCCATGGAGAAGAAAACAGAAATGGTGTGCTGAGGTAATATAATACATTTTAGCTAGAAAGTTTCACCAAAATTGGATTTTGCCCCTGTGTAATCTCACAGCTTTTGGAGCCGTGGCTGTGTATGGCAGGCCATGGATTAACTTACCTAAATTGAATGAGTTGAGTGTGAAAAGCTCTTTCTCCTCTTTGGTAGCTAGGCAGAAGACCCCCTTACCATGTGCAAACCTGAGTTACCTGTTGATTCTAATGATATTGAATTATGATGAGGAACTGGAGACAGTCCTGATGACTGTTAGGAGAATGTCTACACAGAAGAAAACAGTAGGAACTGGGTCATAGGTAGAGGCCATATTAGGAAAAAGAAAAAACAATAAAACAGGGAGGAGAAAAACCTGTTTACATGGAAACACACCTGACAGTATTAAATGAGAGTAGATTTGTCCAAAGACCACGTACACACAGAATATGCTGTGAGGAAGTACATTTGGGAAACACGGACTGTTAGCACGTCTGGCACCCATGATTTGGCAGAATAGACAAGGAGAGGAAGGTCCAGTAGATCAGCAGTTCGGTTCCCATCTGTCACTTCTCAGATACCTAGTCTTGACAGAGTGACTTAATTTTTGTAACCTTTGGTTTCGTAGGGATTGTAACAGAAAGCCTTTGGTTTCCCAGCTTCATTTCTGCTATTGCTGCCTTTTGTTTGTTTTCCTGCCTCTGGCCTCCACCTCATAAATTTTGACTGCCAGACATTGTTAAGTGATCGCTGGTATTGTTACCAGATGTCATGAAAGCTGAGAACTCATCCATCCCTTAGAACCACAGGGACTTTCCCCTATCACAGATGTCAACAAACTGTGCCCTTTGGGCCAGAGACCTGCAAACCATTTTTGTATTGCCCAGACTAAAAACTTCCAGACTTTATACCTTTAAACTTACATGCTTTTAAATGGCAGAAAGGCTAATATATCATGACATGTGAGAACTCCAGGAAAACCAGGTTTAAATATCTGGGACGTTTTAGCAGAACACAGCCATGCTTGTTTGTATGTTGTGTGTGCTGTTTTTATCGCTGCAGTGACCAAGGGGCGTATTCACCACACTGTCCAGATGTCCAAAGACATCTGAAAAACAGGTTTCTTTTCTTCTGCAGAAGTCTGCTTACCTGAGTTGTGAAAGCCCTCATCTGCCCTATTCGGGATCCCTGGCTCACATGCTCACAGACAGCTCCTGACTGAATCCGCTGGATGGGTCCCTGAGAGCAAGTTCTGTTTAGACTGTGAGGGTGCTAATAGCGTAAAGAAGTGTTTGGAAGAATGTGTAGCACAGAGGACATAGTTAGCTACTTCTGCTGCTCTCCTTGTCTATGATTACATGTGTTTACTGACTTAATAAACATATGTAATGTTCTCAGGTTTAGCACTATGGGCGGCGAACTAGTAGGTGCTAAGGAGCACAAAGGCAATTCTGACACCTCTCCAGATGACAAGGTGTTTGAAATGTTCCTAAAACACACCTCAGCAACAATAAAGGCAAAGCAGGATATTAAGTCATAAAGAACTGCAGATAAAATACTACCAGATTTAGAACAAACAAAGGAAGCATGAAATCAGGGAGGAACCACCTCTGAAGGAAATGCTATTTGAACTGATCCTTTCCTTCATCTTGCCTCAACCATTCTCAAAAGATCATAGCACAACTATTAATGTCAGTCACTGTGTCTTCTCTCTGCTCCAAATTTCACATGCTATATCCTCTGTTGTCACTCTTTCCCTCTTCTTTTCTTTATTACATCAATCTCAGAAATCCACAGGGATCTACAATACCTCAACCTTCCCCTGATCCTTTGTCTTCCCCAGATTCCATTTCCCTCCTTGCAGTGTAGGTGAATGATCTGTCATTGAAATTACTCCTTGCTTATAACCTTACCCCCATAGTACCGTAGTCCAGCTTTGTAGGAACCAAGGGAAGAGGACATAACTAGAACCTCTGCAGTTAAATTCTACTCTCCTGTGAGCCCAACAGCACAAGGTGAATTAAGAAATGAGACTTAGAGAAGAAGCTGAGCTTGGACCTGATCCATTTTACTTTGGGAAGCAAAGATGAATGACCTGGAGCTTGCTATACCTTTTATTCAGTAATCAGGATTAAGGAAGGTAACAGGTCACCCAGAGGCCAGCATGTAACAGATGTCTCAAGGGCCAATAGTTTTGATACATCAGGAGTAACAAATATAACAGGTCACTCAGAGGGCAGTGGGTTCACACATCGTACAACAATGAGGAACTATGCAGATGAAGATCCTGGTGTAGTTCTGTCCTGGAGCATCACAGCACATGGGACCACTGAGGTCTTTGTTGTTATAGGAGGTGAAGATAGAATTATGTCCAGATATGTCATAGTTGACCTATAGGTGGGAAAATTGGACTTAAAGTTTTAATTATGAAATTATTTTTCCTAAAATTATATGAGATTGCTCCAAACACAGCTCCATCTCTGCTCAACCTGCTCCTTTCTGCTTCCGCATTTCTAAAGAAAGTTATACAACTGTTTAGGACTTTGCTCACTTTCAACTTATGATCTCTAACCTCAGAGAGTACTTAGAGCACCAAAGAGGCTGCATTTCACCCTCTCTTCCCAGACCTCTGTATTTCCTCCCTCCTTCCTCACCCAGGTTATCTTACTTTCTGTTTCATTAAAAATAAAAGTGACTGAGAGAGAACTTTCAGAGTCCGCCAACACAGCCTACTGACCCAGCCTCCAAGCCCAGATTCTCGGTCCTCCCCCCATTACTTGGCATGAGCCCTTGTGCTCCTGTCTGAACACACCCTGTTCTCCCCAGACCCCATTATTTTGTACTCAGCCTGTCCTATTAGTTACTTCCTCATCATCAGGGCAGAATATCTGACACCCACAAGTTAAGGAGGAAAGTTTTATTTTAGCTCTGTTGCGGTTTCAATCTGTAACTGGTTAGATACAAGAAAGAGCAGCGTGGCAGGGGGAGTCACTGAGGAGAAACGGTTCGCGGTGTATGGGGTGAGGTGGGAGCCTTCCTTCTCTTCCTTTTCCTTCCATCCAGCCCACAAGCCAGGGATCCTCAGTAAGTTCGACATTCACATCCAGAACACTGAAAAGCCCACGTGTAACACTCCAATTCACACAACCAAGATCAAGCCACCTCCCCAAAGTCCCCCCTCAGGAGCCAAAGCAACAAGGAAAATGATTGCACCTCTTCTCTGTAACTTGAATCATCAGATTGTGCTTCCATACTGAGGAGTCCCCACTGCATGTAAATGTGGTTTTTCTCCTCCCATCTTTATTGTTTTTTTCTTTTCCCTAATATGCCCTCCAGCTATGGCCCAGTTCCTACTGTTTTCGTCTGTGTAGACATTCTCCTAACAGTCATCAGGTCTGTCTCCAGTTCCTCATCCACTCTCCTGGCTTCAGCCCTCTGCTGCCTCTGCTGACAGGCTCTTGGAGTCACCAGGATGCCAGGCCTCACACATCGTGTAAATTCTCATTCCCATCCAGCCCGATGTGTTGGCATTTGACACAATCAATCAGTCTGCTCTTTTTTGTTGTTGTTGTTGTTGTTTTAATGCTTTCAGTTGCATTTGTCTGTCAGGAGACCATCTTTATGTTTCCGCCTTTCTCGTGGGTGTCTGTTCCTCCCTGTGACCCTAACAGCCACTTAACTTGAGTTGCCATGAAATTCAGTTGATGTTCTCTCTCTTCTTATTCCTTTTATGATTTAATCAAGTCTTGTGGCTTTAAATTACATCATAGGCTGCTAATTTTCAACTGGAGCTGACTCCATAGACTCAGATGAACTGATTATATCATTTAGGTTCTAATAAGCATCTAAGAATTAAAGACCCAAAACCAATTCCAATTTTCCAGTTAGTCCTTTTCCTGTATTTTGTCCCATCTGGGCAAATGGCAATGCTATCCTTTCTAATTGCTCAGGAAAGTCCTTCCCCTCCTCCACATCTGATCATCAGGATCAGTTGTGGTTCTGTCATTGAAGTACTTCTGACCATGTCCCAGTGCCCTGACACCCTCATACCTGTCACAGTGATCTCTTACCTGCATTGTTTCACCATCTTTCCAACTGTCTTCTTTCCTCTTTCCTGTCCTTTGAGTTTAATTTTTAACACAGCAGCCAAAATGATATTTTACATGTAATCAGAGCATTCCTCAAAATCCTCCAGAGAAGAGTGGTCTGCAGGGCTTCTCTCTCTGCCAGTCCCCACTCCCAGGAGACTCCAACTGCCTCTTCCATTATGCTTCCAGTCTGGTCACACCCTGGCCACACTGTAAGCCCTCAAACTCACAAGGCATTTTTACTCTTCAGGGGACTTGTACTTGGTGTTTCTTGTAACATTCTTCCCCTTGGTGCTGATCCTTGCTCTCACTGACCAAATGCCTTACATGCAGAGCAAGATAGTAGGAAGTAAGGAGAGGGCCTCCAGAAGCTCTCAGTGGTTCTGTGGCTGACAGACAGAATCAGGGAGAAATCCCAAGGCTTGCTGTAAAGTGACTGCTATAGGGTTCGGACTGGAACAGAAGTGTCAAAACATTTTGTTGTCCCCTCCTGATCACTGGAGCACATTGTTTACTTCTTGTTATTATTTCCAACATCTGACGCAATACCAGGAATGTTATGCTCTGGGTTTTGTACCATATATACCTTTCTTCACAAAGCTTTAAGACAGGATGATAAGATTCCTGGAGATAATGCTTCAGAGTTAGGTCACCCTGGTTAGGGAAGTTGAGAAACACCTGTCAGCCTCACATCTGCCCCACACAGTGTCAAGATGACATTCCAACTGCTAACCACCCAGGGAAATAAAATTGACACTCCTAAAGCAGTTCATTGTACCATCTACCAAATCCAGTCCACAGCTTAGAATTACTGTAAGTGGAAAGAATAGGAAAATGTGTCCCCTGGTAGTGAAAACAGGAATCAATAGAAACTGACTGCTAGGTGACTCAGGTTTAGAATTCAGCAGACAGGTTTTGAAGAACCTATGGTAAGTATGTCCAAAAACTTAAAGAAAGAAAATGTTCAAAGAAGAGCAACATGATTGGTTGACTCAGTAGGTCATGGATGTCATCCATTTTCCATGTACCACATGGTCATTTTTCACTTTTTAGATATGTTGACAACATATTTATAGGCTATGAGGAGCACTAAGGACAAGAGTAGAAGGGAGGAATTAATAGACCAGTGTCTTCCAACAGGAAGTTAGAAACATCATGGAAAGTGGGAAGTACAGAATTCATTTTCTCCCAGAGACAAGGAGAATGGCACAGGCTTATAATCCGACTCTTAGGGGCTGTGGTAGAAGAATTGCAAGTTCAATAGTACAGAGAGACCCAGTTTGAAAAAACTAAAACAAAATGAAAGAAGGAAGAAGCAAGGGAAGGGAGAGGAAAGAGGAGAGAAAAGCTGGAGAAAATGAATAGAGGTTTATCTTGCAAGCATTCATCTTAATGCAAGAAAAACAAAAAAAACAACTCAAAACTCCATATTAGAGGTGATCAATCATATATGGTCAGTGTTATATGCAAACAGTGACCAGGCAGAATTTAGTGAAGTTGGGAAGAAAACTAGAGGAAAAATTAATGAACCAACAATAAGTAAACTAGAATTTAATTTGAAGCCATAATTGGCTTGTTAAGCATAAAAAAATATTTATTTTATATTATATGTTAAAGAGATGCCTCCCAAATTCCCAAGTTAATTATATTTATAATTTAGATTATCTGTACATCTAGAGCTGGGACAGCTTTTACGATCTGTTTTATTTATCTTGTGTATCTCCTTACCAGTTTGTTGGTTCATTTAAGTAGGAAGCAGGAAATGGCAAGGATTCATAAAAATAGCAAGAGGAGGCGGGAGCAGCCTGTGGCTGGCATGGCGAGGCACTCCAAGCTCAGCTTGCGGTGGTAAGTGCCAGGACCAGGACACTCAGTGGGCAGGGGTGACTGCCTGCCGGGCAGTAATTATGAGAGAGAACACTGACACTCAGATCTGTCCATGGGGACTTTCTCAGACCTTTAGTTACCAGGAGTTTTTAAACTGCAGATAACAGCTGTTTGTGCTTTTTCAGAGGAAATGTTCCTTGTGACTGGTATTCAGTGGGAGGCTCTAAGAGTTTCTGATTCCACGATTCTGTGATGAACTGTCACAGTAGAATCTCAGTCGCAATAGATAGATTTCATTTTTTTCAATCCCTATTTCCTTTTTGTGGTCATTGTTATTCTAGCCTATCACTTAGATGGCTACCTTTCTTTTCCTTAGGTGATGAGCACAAATCACTTAACTTCATATCTAGGAAGAAAGTGTTACAGATTCATAAACTTAAAATGTCGGGGCTGGAACAAGCCTTAAAAAGTCACACAGACACACATTGACATTTTGCAGGGGGAGATCTGAGGCCTTGAGAGCCTGACATTCCACATCTGGATCCTGAGCCAGAGCTGTCCCCACTGAACATGCTGCCTCCTACCTAGTTAAGTGGATTTAAATGAAACTTCCTGTAGTGTTTTTATTTTAAATAAGTAATTTATCTTAGTACTTTAGGGTCATGTCAGAGAACCAGGAGTGTGCCTCAGAATGTACTAAGAAAATTTTTATGATTTTCTCTAAAAAGGTGTAGCCTGTTCATCTTTCATAAAATCTAAAGATTTAGAAACAGACACCTTAGAAAAAATTCCTTTTCGCCTTTTCACCAAAGTGGGAATCAATACAATTCTAATGCTTTCAAACAGCGGTGTGAGGTTAGTGTTTTCACCTGCAGGAGACTAATTAATTACATTACTGACTTCGCCATTATGACTCAGGTGATATTAGCGAAACTGCCTCACAAAGCTGCACCTGAGCAGGGCATGTCCCTTTTCTGGTTAGCTAATTTAGAACCCAAGAATTCTCAGCATCATGCCAGATCTTCCTGGCACTAGCCACAGACCACTCTGGTGCCAGACACTGTGGTGCCACCGCTGCTAATCTGATCAGAGCTCAAGGCCGATGACACTGGCCAGGCTAGATGAGTCGGTTTGAGCACGAACCCAGAGCTTTCTCCTCCCACTGACTCACTGTCCAGGGACAGAGGACACCAGCACTGGTGACTGCCAGGCAGATGTTAACCCCTTTCCCAAGCCAGCGAGAGGTCATGTGACAGTGAGTGTGAGTCCCGTCCCTTTGGGTCTTGGCTTTGTCATCTGTGAGTGAGGGGACAGGACCACGTGACCTCCAGGGACCAGTCCGAAGTTATTGTCTTGAACCCTCAGAGAACCTGGGCAGCCACCACATAGCACACAAATCTGAATGGGTTGTGTGTGCAGAAAACGGAGCATGTGGAGAATCAGCTTGGTGTCAGATGGTGGAAATGAAGAGGAAACAGTTGATCTTTCCTGAGCCCACTGAGTGCCGTGGTTCTCCACATTTGATGGGTGAACACTTTATGAATGTCGAGAAAATTGTCAGTGGTCCCTTTGCAGAATATCACACAGCCACCCAAATTTCTTTTAATTTCAGACAGATCATGAACCTTTCTAGGAACTGATAGCACCTTCCTTAGAATGTCTGCAGTCTTGGGGTGGCATTCTGCAGGGCGGGCTCTCCATGGAGTATCAGGATGTGACAGAAGGACATGGGCTTTAAAGTCAGATCTCTGCTCTGTTACATAGAGCTGTGAGGACTAGTAAGATGGCCCCACACTGGGGGCCTGCTTCTTCCCCTTAACATAAGAAGACTGTCTTCCACAGGACAGGACTGCCGGCTGCGTGAGGGAGGATGTGCCGTTGCTTAAAATCCTGCTTGACACATTGTGGGAATTCAACAAATATGTTTCTTACTTCCTTCAAAAATATTACTAATTTGTACTTTAGTGTTGAAATTAATACAATTTCAGAATCACAAAATGTTTGTATTGAAAGGCACTAGTATGACACCAACAAAACCCTTACTTCCTACCCAGTGATCTCTGCAACTCATGACCATAGGGAGCAGGCCAGGTGAGCACCCTTCTGAGCCCTGGTCAACTCTGGCCACGCTGTGGACTCCATCCTGAAAAGGGCACTCCCAGGCACTGGCCCCTCTCTTTCATTAGAGTGTGTTTTTCCTGTGTTCTCATCACTTGATACTTTGCTTTTTCATCAATTCTCTTCAACTACTTTGAGTTAAAATGTTTAGAATGGCTAATAAAAAACTTGTTAATATACCTCTTACTGTGTGCATATTTACTATATTTACTATACATTTTCAGCTGCTGTCTATGGTACTTGTTACCCAAAGAAAAGACTGCAGGTAGCTGTGATGTGCCTTAGTTTATATTTAGGGAAAGGGAGAATTGCCACTGACCAATGTAGGACCAATAGTGTACCAGATGCCGCATCATTGTTATGCTCGAATAACAATATAATAGCTTAGGGAGTTTATATAATTTCTGTCCTCATTTATTTCTTGTTACTCTAAGTCATGAGGAAAAGTACCAATGGCAAAGAGAAATTGAAGGAGATTGGAAATCTCTCATATCTGTTTGTACTTCTTACTCCAAAAACAAGAATGCATTCTCGCGGGGGGGTGGGGGTCGGGATTTAGCTCAAGTGTTATCCCACCTACCTTGGGAGCAAAAGGGCCTGAGTCTGATCTCCAGTAACAGAAAGAAAAAAAAAACGTTTTCTGTCCAGTCCCTCCTGGGAGCACTGAGTATCCCCACGTAGATCCATCCACCCTTTCTTGTTGGCAAGTGAACAGCTGCACATACGGCATGACTTTGGTGCTGCTCAAGAACTGGAACTATGGTCTGGCCAGAGCCGGAATTAGTCCCACGGCCCAAAGCGGAGGAGGAGGCTCTCTCCTTAGGTGCAGCGACTGTGTCTGGAGAATGTGCACATTCCTGGGGAGCTGTCTGGCAGAAGTTGGGGACTTGCATAGAAAACGCAGAATTAGTCATGTATCTGTACTCAAGAAGGGAGAGCTGACAGGTTCAGCAAGTAGATATTGTTCCTACGCATAATTGTATCTATAGAAATTTGCTTTGTGAGAACTGGCAGAGGGAAGGAAGGTAACAGAAAGTGGTTTCAGGAAATATGTTGAAGTAAGTCATTTTCTGAAACTGCAGACGTGACATTTATGGAAGAGTACATTGACATGGATAATGTGAAAGAAAACGAGTGAAGATGTTTCTTGCCCTGGAATTCTGAGGCTTGACGGCAGCTGGGCCTGACTGGCTCTGGCGTGCTTCTCCTTGCCTCCTCCATCCAGCAAGTTGTCCTTCTGCAGAAATCCCTGCTTTGTAAAAGTAAACTAATAAGAAAATCCTTCGATTCCGAGAGCAGGGGTTGTGTCCGCTGCTGTGATTTAGGACGAGACGTGCACTTTCCTGTCTATCTGGATCCTGACTCGGTTGTCTGCAATTTTCTGTCTGCTGTAGTCTCTGTCCCCTCAGGGGCAGGACCTGCCCAGAACACCTGGGGTTCGGGCTGCTATCTGCGTCCTCCAAGCCGTGTGCGTGGGACATGGTGGACAGCAGGTACGTGTATTTCTAGCTGCATGGCAGCCTGCCGCACCCAGTGAGTCTTGTCATGGAAAATACGAAGAGCCCCACATAAACATTTTACCTTCTTAACATAGATTCCAGCGTAAATACAAATTGATTTCCTAAAACGTGCCTTTTCTTACTGGGATAGGGAGCTAGATGATTATTATTGCGAGAGATTATTCCATGACTTCCCTTGTTACCGTTATTAAATTAGGTGCCAAGATATCTTTTGTTAGTTGACTCTTTTTCACACTTCTTAATGAACTGATTCATTCTGGGTCATGTTTGACATTTCTGAGATTCTGTGAGACTGTATTTTGAGCAAAGGCTGGCATTTCTGCAGAGGCAGGCCTACGAAGATACTGTGAGGTGAAGGAACCATTATTCCCAGGAGACATAAGAATAACAGGAACTGAAAGGTAATCTAGCAGGCAGTAGACAGGCCTTTTGCAATTGAAACAATTTCATTGCAAATGTACTTGAATTTTCCACTCGTGTCTATGCATTGAGTGTGGGCCAGAAGCTCAGCTTAACCTACCAGGATAGTAAATCCAAATACAGATGATTTGTGCATTCTTCTGGTGCCCTTGCAGCCTTAAGAACTGAAGTGAACAGACCTGGGCCCATCGCTTCTCAGTGATGTGTTCATTATGCAGAAAACACTACTATGAGACCTGGTACATTACTGTTCTCACACCCATGTAATAAGTGTTAATGATGTTTTTGTTCCTCATAATTTGGCTCACTTCTGAGACCTTCTTGAGGAAAAAACCCTATACATTACCTTTTAAAGTGAAAAATGACAATCAGTAATTGTTTTTCTTGCTTCCCTCATGAACAGATTTAACATATAAATATGTGTGTATAGGTTTTATATATATATACATATATATGTAATATATTGGTGTATATATAGGTAATATATAGGTAAAGTATATGTATAGGTAATATATAGTTATATATATATACATATATATATATAAAATATAGGTAATGCCTCTCTAATTTATCAAGGATAAAATGAAAAGAGAAATTTTAATTTTTGTTTTCAAAAGTAACTTTTTAAACTTCTAAAGCTAAAGTTTTTATGCTTTAAATGCTTTCTGATTGTTTCTGAGTTCAAATATTTTTCCTGGAGGCCAATTTAGAGCCCCGAGAAACCTGTGGAAAGGACACTCGGGAGAGCAGCTGATGGGTCCCAGAGAGGCCCTGCTACCTGCTTCTCCCACAGAGGGCACCGGCCCCGCCTCTGAACTGTCCTCTGCCTTCCAGACCAACAACACGCAAGCAGCGAGACAGCTCAGCCACCCAGAATAATTGGTCTCACCTGGAGCCCACTGCACGGTGAAGACCAGATAGTGTCCAGGGAGCTCTAGGCGTGATTGCTGATATCACTCACTTTGAGTTTTTCTATGAGTTACATAATGACATAAACAAATGATCTTCCTACTCGTTGGTCTCAGCATGATCTCAGCATTCACAACACTGTCGTGTTTCTCTGTATATCTCTCTCGTGTGGTTCCCAAGACGGTATCAAATCTGCACTCACATCAGCTGTCATATCCCAAATGTTTTTCTCACACCATCTAAATGGACGGTCTTAATTCTTTCTTCAAAAAAACAAGTGAATTTCCTTTATGTTCATCTTTTTTCTCTCTAATGGTTACTTCAGGCAGTGACTAAATAGATGTGGTTAAGCCTTTCATGGGAGAAGGAAGGGTATTGATGTAGCTTTTTCAGTATGACACGCAGTGGTTGGCAATACCATTAACTGAGATATTTTATTAACTGGGGCTGGAACAAGGTGGCAGAGTGGCTGCCACTGACATATAAGTGATAGTTTATGCATAAAATGAAAGAGAGTGTCTAGGGAAAGCCTACAAAATGAGAAGCAAATTTTAAAAAGAAAATGGAATCTTAAACACACAAGAATAGGTAGTCAGGAAAGAGCACCCCTCCTCAGAATCTTAGAAAACACACTCATAATAGACAAAGGAGAACCAGGAAAGAGAGATGTCTCGGAAGTCAAGGAGCAGGAAAACATGTGTCCATTGTATCCAGTGAGCAGAGAATTGAAAATTGTTCATCAGATTTGGGTCCCTGGTGATCTTGGCCAGATTTTCACAGGAGTCCAACTTTGCTGGAACTCATTCCCTGTGAACTTTCTTCAAAACTTCCCTCCTACAATTCACTTTATCTTCCACTAGGTCATTCCCAACAAAGTGAGCTGGTGTCTCAGACCTGACCCTCTCTCCAGGAGTACCCCAGTGTCTCCCGTGGGCCCCAGGCAGGGCATGTGCGAGAAGAGCGTTTGTGTGCTCAGGAATGAGGTTGTCAGGACCCAGCGTAGACCAGCTTCTGCATCTTTGTCCTCTGTACCCTCCATCGTGGCTCCAGGAGGATACTGCAGGTGTTTTGTAGCCCTCTGTGATACACCACCAGTCACCTCCATCTGTCCGCTCACTTTGATCGCAGTGCTGCATTCTCCTGTCACCCGCCCTGCTTTATTAGCTTTGCATTCTGAGTTGAGCTCTCTTCCACTGTGCAACTTCCGAATGTCTCAGGTTTTGTCCTAACCTTCTTCCTGCTTCCTGAAATCTCTCCATGGGTAGGCACACCTGTGACTAGAATTTCAGTGCCTCCCCTGGGCGGTCACTCTTAGTTTTGTGTCCACAACTCAAGCTTACTGGCCATTTGATACACATGTTTCTACTGGGTGAGTGGACTTGAGAAATGATTATAATAGAAAAGAAAGAAAAAGAGATACCACATTCGGAAACTGAAGGGAAAGGGAAAAGTGAATGATACACACATGAAAATAAAGTCCATCCAACTCATAATCAAAAACCAAAACTGAATTCCAGCAAGATAAGGTGAATTCCCATATTTATCAGGATAATCAGGAATATTTTTATACACTTAGGAGTACGGTTTGTAAATATATGTCAAAAACAAATTACACCTGTCCTTTAACTCACTGCACTTCTGGAAATGCATCTTGTAATAATTCTGGGAAGGCATGGTGTGCACATAGTGTTTATAAAAATGGAAGTCTGGATGCAGTCTACTCTCAATTATTTAAAGAAAGAAATTACAGATCATCTAGTAGGATATCATGCATGTAATAATGGGGCTGTATATTTGTTTTTAGAAATAAGAACAATACTATATTAAATTTCAGAAACCAGTTTTTTAAATAATACATTCTGTTCCTTTTAAAAACATACTGGTTTAGAGTGGGATTTCGGCTCAGTGATCAAACACTTGCCTCTCATGTGTGAGGCCATGGTTCAATCCCCAGTGCTTCAAAAAGCGAGTAGATGGTGAATGTATCTGTTTTGATGTGTCCAGAAAATACCCTGGAAAGAGACAGGCAGAATGGCAGTGAACTTTAGGCTAGTTCTGCGGGAACTATCCCTGTGCTGTATGTAGTCCACATTCTTTCACCATGGCTATATTGTTAGTTTTTATCCTGTTAATTATAAAAAGTGATGTCCTTACCAGTAGGTGTGTGTGTGTCTTTTGTTGTTGTTCTTAAGTGAGACCGACACCTGGCAATGAAGGGATGAAAACAGATCTCTTGTGACCAGATTTGCCCAGAGAGCAGTGACCTGTGTCACCTCTGTCTCTCCCAGAAGTGGGCGGGGCCTGGTGAGTCCCAACATGTGGTCCATGATGCCTTCAGAGAATATCCCACTCTTGAATTTGGAAACCGGCTATCAGTAAGATGATTGCTTTTGTTTTTCAGTTGCAACTCAGTGACCAAATCTTTAAAAGAAATGATCTTCCATCTAAAACAAGGTGGGCAGAAAACTACCTAGAAATAACAAATTTAAAGGTTTGAGAATGAGGAGATATCTTGGAAGTTCAAATTGCTTTTTTATCTGGAGTACTGAAGAATTCATTACCTAACCAGCTAAGAAAAATTTTTTTAACATTTTGGCTAAATTGAATGGGCAAAGGTAGTATATAAGCGTTTAAAGCATAGGGAAAACGTTTTATCCAAGGGCTTGTTATTGTTGCTCTGTAATACTAAGATGGACACTGTAATTGCCCAAATGAAAGGGACTGGTAGATTGATAAGGATCTTGAAATACTTACTAAAAACTATGTCCAAAAGCTCAAATTCCTGAAAGAAAATGCCTGCTTAATTATTAATTTTTTACCTGCTAAAACTGGAACAATTTTCTTATTTGAATATTTTGTAAACAGCTTCAGTTAACCTAGAGTCCAACAGAGATATCCTTTCCCTTCCTCCTTATAGACCTATATTAATGATAGTTAAATGAAGATAAGCTCAAATATCAAGAAAAATCATACATCCTGATCAAGTTGGATTTATCCCAGGTATTAAAGGCTGGTTTAATATACATAAATCAATAAATGTAATACACTATATTAACAGACTAAAGACAAAAACCATATGATCATCTCAATAGATGCAGAAAAAGCGTTTGACAAAATTTCATATTTTTTATGAAGTAATTATAAGCCTCACCCTGAGAAGTATATATGGTAAGGATTAGTTTCACAATATCTGATTCCTTCATAGCAATAGAGACACATTGGTGTCAGGCACAGTCTGTCACATCCCAATGGGGGATGTGAGGTCTCCAGCCTCATGCTGAGCTCTGCAGTCTCCTGTTTACTGGAAAACACTGTGATACTGAAGTTATCAGTGTGTAAAAATACATTTCAGCAAATATTATTTTTGTTACGTGGCTGTGATTTCCATATCGGTGGCATTTTGCATTACTGATTAGGCTTACACTAGTGTATATGAACATATATAATAATGTGTGGTAAGCAATGTAACCTGCACCTTATTTTTATGATGTTACTATCACATAACACTAGCATAAATGCCATTAAACTAATTCCAATTAAAGAATTAAAACAATTTACTAATAGAATTTTATTTCTCCTGGTTTTTCTTTGTTAAAGAGTTATGATATTAGCTTGTGCTGTAAGATGTGCAGAGATCTGTGTTGTAGATTGATATTCTAAATCATTCTTCAGATAGATACATTTGTTACTTCAGATATATGAACGTATTTGTACTGTATCTATATAGCTGTACTTAGGGGATTCTATCAAGAGCATCTAGAAGCACTTGTGATACAATTTGCAATAAACAAAAGTGACTACAGTGGGTATCATGTTGGTACATAGCAAGTTTAACAGCTGAACTACTGAAGAGTTCTCTCTGGAACAACTGTAGCACATTGTTTTGAGAGGGTTCATCTACCCTGAGTATAGTGTGCAGGTCATCTTGTCTACCTAAAATTGGCTGGGAGTGGCTAGAGCTCAGTGGTAGAGCACTTGCCCAGCATGCAAGAGGCCCTGAGTTCAATCCCTAGCACTGCAATATAAAAAAAATTTTTAATTGAACTTTACCCCATGTATAGCACAGTGCTATGTAAAAAACACAAAACACTAATGAAATGGACAGCTTGTTTGCAGCCAGGGAGGGAAGTGTTATCTATATTAATAGAAGTTAAGGATACAATAAGGCTATGTGAGTGTTAAAAGAATTCTCTGACTGGGTCAGGGATTTAGCTCAAGTGGTACTGCACCTACCTTGGAGGCACAAGGGCCAGAGTTCGATCCCCTGTGCCACCACAGAGGGAAAAAAAAGAATTGTCTAATAACTGGATTTAGTGTATAGAAGCAATGATTGAGGGGAAAATGGGTTCTTCTCCCAGGAGTCTTTTGTGAGATGACTAATTGCCCATGTTTTTTACTGGCTACAGAAAGTTATTCCCATGTTACCTAGAACTGATGGCAACTGGTTAGTAACATGATAGCCTGTGGTCTAGAAAGTCATGAGAAGTAGGGCATGGTGGCACTGGCTGTTCAAGACCATCTTAAACTATATAATGAGACCTTCTCTTAAAATAAAAGTATTGAGGAGAAGCTAGAGAAATAAGTTCATGTGAAAGTTTGCACCAATAGAACAGCAACATGAATAGTTTATCTTAAAGTTTATTCACCAGGTAGTGTGGCCTGGCCTGTGGGTTACACAGTGATACCACATGAGACCATGTCTGTGCCATGAGCCAGGAGGCTCTTTGTCCAAAACCCCCTGTAGATACTTGTTCTCTGCATCATCTGTGTTTCAAACTTATCTGTATTTGCTTTATGGTCTGTGATTTGAAATAACCTGGATCAGGAATTCTGGCACTAACGAAGCTTCTCGTCAAGTAGAAACACAATGAACAGGACACACGAGACCCGAGAAGGTCCAAAGCAAACACTCTGGACAGCCGGAAGAGTGGAGCAAGGGGTGAGAGCAGACAGCAATTTCAACTGGGGGAACTGCCTGCCAGCCAGGACCAGCACAGAGGGCAGCGAACCGGCTGAGCTTGTCCAAGCCCATGGCCCTTTCCAGATGGCTGCCAGACTGGCCCTGAGGGCAGAGGCTGCAAGTCATGTAGCCCAGACTAGGACACAGATGCCCTTCTCCTCTAACTTCCCTGCTCATTCAGCCTGCTCGGCAAGTGCGGCCAGCCCTGGGCGGACCAGTGTCTGTGTGGCACCGCTGTGCAGGGCAGCAGGCATTTTCTCTGCATTTCAGTTACGTTGTAAGAGCACTGTTAGGGGGCATAGTCCCTGCGGGGAGTCTGGAGCCTTTCCTGGCACAGGTAGAAGCCCAGGCTTCCCGCTCAGCTCGGGTCCAGCAGCTCTCTGCAGGTGAGTGGAGGGAGGCAGCCAACTGCCTTACCTGGGAGCGGGCCGTGGCAGCCCTGCACTCGCCGAAGTCACTAGGACACAGGCTCAAGAGCATTTGTATTGGGGCCTGCGGTCCGCGTCACGGTGTGCTGGAAAGAGACTGCTCCGTCACCATTCCCAAATAAATGGGCGAAACAGGCACGGACCATGACAGAAGCTGCTACCCATCCAGGACTTTCTAACAAAAGTCTGTATCTACCTCATCTCCAGGAAGTAGAGAGAACGATGAGATACACGTGCTCTGAGCAAGGGAGCCCATGGCAGTGTGTCTTTTACTATCATCATTTTCTGATTCAAGTGTTTACAATATTTTTATCACACTGTGTGTGATCTGGATGCTGGCCCCAGAATGTCTGGGTTAAGAAGGCTGCCCGCTCTTCCCTCCTTCAGACAGATTACTGGTTTCTCTGACTCTCAGACGAGTGGAAATGAACATGGTAGCGCCTGTAGCATAGGCTTATCACGTGGATTAAATTATTATTTGTCAAGAGTGTAGAATTGTGCCTATTGTTGGCTAAGTGCCTTCTAAGTGTAGTTTTTTTTTTTTCCTGTTTTCCTAGATCAGAATGTGGAGTATTCCCTGACCCTTCTCTTGCTTTGGTTCTCTCTCTCCGACAAATACTGCCCATTCCGCCTTCTCAACAAAACTTGGCATAATTCTTCTTGCTCTGGGAAGACTGCTTCCCCTTTGTGGAGATGTAAACTTTACCTGGCATGTAGTAGCCTCTTCCTTCAGTGGACTCTGCCCCCTTCCTAGGCTGCCAACTGAAATAAGTCCAGCCAACATTCACATGTTGAGTAGAGATGAAACTGTCCTCCAGACCAGGCCACTCGCCGCCGTGAATCTCTGCTGACCCTCACACAGTGCCAGGCAGTTCAGCACATTCACTCGGGAGGCCCAGGGTCTTCATGGTGCCTGAGCCCCGGGTTGTGTGGGAGCAGATGCGTCCACACCCCAGGATACCCCAGGCTCTGCTTTGTCCTGGCACTTGGGCTGCCACAGTGTCCTGGGGCCCCCCAGGCCCCACCCACCTCTTGATAGTATGAAATTACTCTCTTGTGCGATGTGGGCACCTTCAAATGACTGGTCAGGCAGCAGGGCTCAGTCTGTCCCCTTGTGGCCTCTCGTTTTTCCCTCCTCTTCCCACAGGGTTGCAGCCTGTCCGAGGGTCCTGTCATATTTTCGTTCCTGCACCTCCACATTCTTGACTGTTACCTGCTGCTCCCAATCTCTGAACGCTGAGGTACTTTCGAGCAAGACGGTGAAGAGCAGTTCTGCTATCCTGTGTTCACCTGAGCGAACCAGGGAGCAGTGTCACGCTCTGCTGGAGTCAGAAGAGAAAACAGGGTCACGGGGAGAAAGTGAGTTCCTGGCTGGCGTGCCCTCTCATTCCACACCTGTACAGGGGCCAAAGCCAGGCAGGTTGCCACACCGGGGCGCCCTGTGGGAATGTTCCTGGCAGCTTCTCACCGTGGTCGGTGTCGTGTCTAAGACCAGGACCCTGTTTACAGGCCCCCAGATGCAATCTCCTCTGGTCTTTGCTGTCACTCCCTCTTCCCGGTGCTCAGCCATCTGGACGTCACGTCCCTCCAGAGGGATGTTAGCCCTTCAGATTGGGGCTAAAACAGTTCATAGGGTTTGCGTCGAGTTCCTGCCCTCCCTGTTCAGGACAGCGCGGAACCAAACCTACAAGGAAGCAAAGTGTTCTCCAGATTTTTGTTGACGAACACAGAGTATGTGTGGTTAGCATTTTAAATCTGCTGTAATTTCAGGTTTGAAGACATAGTTTCAAAACAGACACAAAATATCTCAGCAAATCTCGTATGCAGCATTATCCTTGTATGAAGAGTGTGCTCTGGACGGTGCCCTTGAAAAAGAAGCAGCCCACCGTGGCATGGACCAGGGAAGAGCTCCTACTCCCGTCCCGAGCCCGAAGCTGGTCCTGGCCTGGCATAAACCCAAGCAGGGTCAGCTGTAGGGAGATTACTTTATAGGTGATTACAACATTTTTCAAAAGAAAGCATTTCTTTCCATTTTTAAAATACACTTTTCTCAAAGACTCATAATCCTGTTAAAAAACTGACTGAGAATTCCAGAAACTCCCTCAATTATCCTCAAATAGGCCTGTTTCCTCTTGAACCACCCAGAACTTGTATTCCTCCCCTTAGCTGCTGGGGGAGCTGCTAAGTGATTCTGCACTGTGCCCCACGAATGCCCCCCGAGCCCCCAGCACACAGCTCCTGTCTGGGAACCACCATAACTCCCCGCCCAGGCAGTTAGTGAAGGGAGGCGCAGGCTACCTCAGCCCTGGGCCACTGCGGAACTCTCCGTGGATTGTGTAGAGCGGAATGAGCGCGTCGATTACCAGAGCTCTGTGGGTAGCCTGAGAGGTACACCCCAGGCAGTGGCTGGCACAGAGGCGGGCAAGACTTGCCGTTCCAGCAGGAGTGGGTTTCTGAGAGGAAACCTGACTCTTGTTTTCCAATGGATTTCCTCATGAAAATAAAATCTGGGGTAGTAAATGGATTCACATTTAGAGCTAAGCATGGACTAGAGTCCACAGCTCTTTCTTCCACTGGTCAAGAAACACTGAATTCCTCACTCTGCTAGGCTCCCTTCTGGGCTCTGGGACATGACTGGCATCAGCGCCAGGGCTTCCTGTTACAGTGGAACATCCGACTAAAGCTTGGTTGGAAGCACGGGGGAAGTAGCTTTTCCCGTAGCTGGAAATCAGGCAAGCTGCTCTCCCGAGCCTCCTGTTGTCTCAGTGTAACAATCAGAATGTGTGTTTTCAAGTACAACCTTGCACAGAGAGATGCCGAACGACTTGGAATTGCTCCTCCTGTGTTCAGTCTGGGGCTCTGCAGGGTGACCTCGGGTTGAGATGTGCTAACAAACCGGATGAGGCTGGTGAGGTCTGACTACCGGGAAGGGAGCAAAGGGGAAAGAAAGGCTGAGAAGCAACGAAGCAGACATAGTCCTTGCCCTCTGGCATCCACTCTTAAGAGCTTCCCAGCATTTCAGCTACTTCCCCTCGAAGTTCTCTAGGGGGCATCGGGGTCTGGAGGTTAGGCACCGTTACTGCCCCAGCCTGTCCTTGAGCACAGGACGGGGTGAGTCCTCTTTGTCCGTGTGACCTTATGGGTCTGAGTAAGATTTTAGCTGAAGGAAGTGCTTCAGTGCTGAGAGTGCACTTTTTAAATTATTCCCATGTGTAATGTTTTTTTGCAGTGACCAAAATTATCTACATTACTGTTATACATTGCTTTTTCATTGTTTCAAAAATTTATCCCTCTTTCTGCAGTCCTCTTCCAGTGCTAACTGAATAGAATCCAAGTGTCATGGAAGCGTTTCTTGGAACTTAGATCTTAGTCCTGAGGACTCCAACTCAGACTTTTCTTCATGCTTCAGATTATTTTATTGATTGTAGTAATTGCATAGATATTCTTCCCATTCCAGCTCCATTTAGAGAAACTTCTTTCTCAGCAAATCTTCTGAATACCTCACATTGAGCTTGTGAGTTAGCAAGTTAAATTCTTAGCAGAAGAGGAAAGCTGCCAGCGAATTCCAGTGACAGAGAAGTGTCTGCCCTTCCAATAATCTTCCACAAACCTGAGAACAGAGTTCTATATTATAGGTTAGACATTAACACTTAAATTAGTGAAAAACCAAACTTCTACTCAAAGAAGAAAATAATGCCTCTTTATGGTCACACAGTAATTTTATTTTCTTCATATCATAGTCAGTGAAAATGTAAAGTTTGAAAATATATCACACTGTTAGCTTGTAAAGAATTGTATTCAATTTACTTTTATATCATTTCATTATAATGATATATTTGGTTCATTAAAATGACCTATCTCTATAGAATGTTTTTTGAAAGGCACCGTGGAAATTCAAAATACTCCTTAAAATTCAGTGGTAAAAATGAGTAACATTTATAACTTAATCGAAAGGGTCTTATATACGTAATATTATTTTGCCTCTAAAAATTGTGTGATTCAAAAGCATGAAAGTAGGCAAGGGTACATAAATATTTTAGATTCATACTGATTTGGTGTTATATTAGGCATCTTTGTTCTAACTTCTGCAATATGGAATTGCTGGGAAACAAGCCCTTGGGGAAAGTATGTGCTGGGATTTGGGGACGTGTAAGGAGGATAGTGGACCGAAGGCAGGGCTCCAGTGAGTCACTGGCCTCTGAGACTCCAGGCTGTCCTGGGAGCCAGGGAATGTGAGGGTGGCTTATTAGCTTAATTTCAAATAGCACGATTTTATTTTCCTAAAAGTTTGACTCTGTCTTGAAAATGATCAAACTGTCTGAGCCATTAGTCTGTAAGCTCCAGAGGGACCTTTTCTGGTTTCACATGTGAATATCATCCCAAGCTGACCCAGAGCCCAGCCCACGACAGTCATGAGGGAGGAGCTAATGTGTGAACCACCAACCAAATCTGGTGGTCATGAATCTTCTCTCAGACTGCCTTATCGCTTGTGGATTGTGTACTCGTGAGTCTTGAAAAGTGAATAGAACTTCCTGTTAGTGTGTTTTTCTTAATTAGAGATGCATAATTTTTAGATTTTCTTTTTTTAGAACTAGGGATTGAACTTGGGCCCTTGTACTTCTAAGGTAGGCATGATACCACTTGAGCTAAATCCCCAGCCAAGATGCATAACCTTTATAGCAATATAAATAGTCTTGTACTCCAAACAAAGATTTATTCCTCTTCATTTTCAGTGATGCACTACAGAATTAGTTCCAAAAAAAATTTCCATTAATTTCTATAGGAAACTTGGTGTGGGAATGTGATGAGGGGAAGGAATAAATATGATACAGAAAGAAAATAAAAGAGCATGTATAAAGGGGGTGAGGAGGTGGGGGTGGGTAGGGATATGGATAAAAATGAGAATTAACTTGTGTCATATACTGGTACAAATTCCCCAATGTTATACGTGATTTTGAGATGTATATAAATTGTGCCAATAAAGAATTCAATTTAAAAAAATAAAAAAATAAAAAATAAATAAAAAGATTTCCATTTATGGTAGAGACCAAGGGGATTATTTATTAATGTATCAAACTTAGGCTTTTAAATTCAGCTAGAAAAAATATTTTTGTGTTGACTTTAAAAACAAGCAATACATTAAAATTGGTACTCTGCTCAGTGATATGTACACTTACATATCATTTAAGTTATATAGTGCACTGAACAGGAAAACATGTTAAATAAAGAATAGAACTGCTAAGATGAACTGAAACTGGTGATGGACACCTCTAATCCCAGCACTGGGGAGGCTGAGACAGGAGGATTCCTGCAACTTCAAGGCCAGCCTGAGCTACATATGAGTTCAAGACCAACATGGACTGTAGAGGAAGGCCTTATTAGAAAGAAAGAGAAACAGAGACAGAAAGTAAATCTAAGAGGAGATGTAACAATGTTCAATAGCTTTGGGAAAATAAACAATGACTAGAAAACAATTTAAATCTGGCAGGTTTTAAAAGTGAGAACAGTAAGCTTTTAAAAGTGAGACAATAGCTTCTTTGTATGTGTGAGAAATAGGCCCTGATACTTTAGAATCCCCAAATTTGTAAATTACAAGCTGAATATGGAAGTTCTGGTGCTTTCTTGTAAGTCACATTTCTTTCAACCACTCAGATTTCTTGGACTAGACTCAAACTTCAAATCCACTCATATTTTCCTTTTTCAAAGTGTATCTCTCATTCTTTATTTATCTCCTTTACCTCTTGTGAAGGTTTTTATCAACAAGGAACAAGCAGAAAGACACCCCAATGCACTGGTGGGTATTTGGCTACTTGTCTCCTTGCTAAGGAGCTCTGTACCAGGTTATAGACCACTCCCTGCTGGGTGCCTTCAGCTGATTCCTGAAAGCTCAGGAGCTACAATGGTGCAGTGAGGGGAACAGAAGTGGTTACTCCAGAAGATGCAAACAGTCCCCACAGTTGAGTGAATTACCAATTCCACTGTGATGAGGAGGAAACAAAATTAAGAAAAGAACATAAAAGATAGAAAGAGAAAACCAAATTATAAAATAAGGTTTTGTTTATTCCTCTAATGGGAACATTGGTGTGTAGATATGGCCTAACAACCATGGTTTTATATGTCTCCACCTAAGTGACTGGTTGAAAACCTATATTCTTGTTTTTCAAAGCTGGAATAAGTAGAAAAGTCAGTTGTCATAACTCTGCTTTGAACATTGCTGTGGGAGCACTCTTGATTATACATGAAAACTTGAAATATGTGGGTAAGGTGCTTGGTGGATTATAAATCATCTTTTATCTGTTACACTTTTGCAAAAACAATGTGACTTAAGCAGAGATAGTATGTGACAAACTGTAGAACCCAGTGTGGTGCAAATTTTCAATATTTCCCCATTAGTTTGGTTCACGGAATTTGCTCTGTGGTATGCATTCTTTTGTAAGCAATCATGGAGATAATTGAATGCTGGATAGAGGCCTTTACAAAGTTCTGTCAGACCTTCTATTGACAAAATCTAACTGATGCAGCCCAGTTAGTGAATGCTGTGTGTGCCACAGGTCACCACTGCTATTTTCTAGGTCAGGTCAGTTTATGAAAAGTTCCCTGATTACAGCCCTGGGGATGCGAACTACTCTGTCATGTGAGCTGTAGTCCTGAGCCTTTCCTTCGCCTTTTCTACAAAATATTCTGCTCTCATATCAGGATGAAGCATGGCACTTTCTAGGCCGTTTGGCTAGTGAGGCTCCTCAGGCTTGTGTTGCCCCAACCCGCGAGCAGCAATTACCTTGTCATCTGAGGCTCTGCAGCTCTGCTCTCATATCAGGTTTATTTGATATTTCACCTTGAGGACAAGGCCGCTCGCCCTGTCGCCACATGTCAGAGCAGTCTGGCAGGCATCTCTTCCCAGCAGTCCACAACTCTCCACAGTGTCCGTTGAAACTGTGCTTCAGTGTCTTTGCTGTCTGTCCTCACAGCTTGTGAATGTCCCACATCGTCTCTTTAAATGTCTGTTCAATGGTCCTGCTGTCATCTGTTCCGCTCACCTGTGGCCGTCAGTGTGGCTGTCTGTGCACACAGGCTGGCTGCATCCTAGCACATTTCTGTTGATGGTCTGTGCTGGCCACCTAGTGCTGAGTATTATTCAGTTTATAAATTCCTAGAAGAGCCTGACAAGCTTTTTTAAGCATCTCTGCTCATAGCTGTCGATGGGGACCTACATCACTGTCTTATATCTCTGACCCCATTTTATGTCAGAAGCATGGTGCTGTCTTAGTGTTTTCCAGTTTAAAAGAGCATCAGTGAACTTCAAGTTATGACTGACCTGTCTTACAAATTTGAGTTACAACCATAGTTTTACTTTTAACTTACAACCAAAGTCCTAAGTAATGAACCAAATGCTGCCTGTTTGTGCTTCCAGATAATCTCAGATACAGATTTAACCCTTAAATAGTTCTGGAAGGAACATGACAACATCCTCTCCTGCATGGGGTTCACTGAGAAATCCTGGGCCAATGTCTCTCCAAGACCTGAGACGTGCCTGAGTACAGGAGAGAGACTTTGAAAGCTATGTCATGGAAACTGCACCTTTCTTGACCAACTTGAGTTACAAGCAGACTTTGAGAATGAATTGAATTTATAAGTGAAGGGTCCAGTGTATTTACTTTTTAATCTTATGTTCCCTGTGACTTTTCTGGTCAACACTAGGTAAGATGCTGCCTTTGTAGCATTAGCTCTCAATTTTGCATTAGAATGGAAAATTGTAGATATGGAATTACCAGTGCTTTTCCTTCTGTTCATCTACCCTGAACGGTACCTGAGACCTAGCTGTCACCCCCATCACTGTTGTCCCTAGGTGAGAAGTGAATCCCTTGAGGCCATCATCAGCCCTGTGCAATAACATCATAGGTTTTTACAGTTTGCTATTGAAAGTCACATATGGAAATGGGATGAAAACAATGGATATATTTTATCATGGATGTACCTGCATTGAAGGTAATGTAGGAGATACCTGTAATCTTTCAGAATTTTAATCATAAGTTCCAGTAAGTGGTCACTTTATTTGTTTTGAGAAGTTCCTCATCGATTATGGCTGGCAGCAGAGGTTCAGCTACCTCACAAAAATACTATGTAGGGCCGGGCATGGTGGCTCACGCCTCTAATCCCAGCACTTGGGAGGCAGAGACAGGAGGATTGCTGAGTTCGAAGCTTGCCTGGGCTCCATAGTGAGCTCAGGGCCAGCCTGAACTACAAAGTGAGACCCTGTCTCTAAAAGGGAAAAAAAAATACCTATGTAGGAAATAGTGGTTTCTTCATCACCTTAGCATCTGCTTGAAGAAGTCAACTGACAAAGCTACTGACTTTGAAGCAGTTTGGGTTTATAGGTTGACAGCAACTACAGGCCAAACCTTGAATTTTCCAAAGATGCTGTGCTCCAGTACTTCAGCTATTACTGAGGGGTAAGAAATGAGCCAGATATTTAAATATTCACTCTAATCCTGAGACCAACTTAGGAACTCTGTTATTTTCTGCACAGTGTAAATGAGGGCACTGACTGTTGGAGTAGTTTACATAATCGTGCACTTGTGCACCTAGTAAGTGACGTGAGTAAGGAGATGCCATGGGCTCCTGTGTCGTCCCCACTCTGTTCACAATCCGATGAATCTGTTTCATGTTAGATTTTTTTTTTTACTTATACTGGTACATTATATATACACAGAATGATTATGCTCAACAATGAGAATTGTACCAGTATATGACATGAATTAATTCCCATTTTTTCCCTTCCCCTACCCACCCTACAACCCCCTACCCCTATTATGCACAACCTTTGTTTCCTTTTCTTTACCATCAATTTTTTTCTTTCCCCTTACTACTTCTCCTTAAATCCCATTTCTTGTTGAATATTTACTATTTTATAATATCTATCATACATTCTAGAACTCATTTACAACTTCTGTTTCTCATACCAGAAAAATGATATGATATTTATACATGTGTGACCTGTTTATTTCGTGTATGAGTATGACCTTAAGGTATGTCCATTTGAGTATAAATGACTCATTTTCATAATTTTTTACGGTAGAGTAATACTCTATTTTATTTTAGAAAAAAAACCCATCTTTTTCTGGTCTAGAATTGATGGGCACTTGGGTTGTTTCCAAGATTTAGCTATCACAAACAGAGCTGCTATAAACATGCATGCACATAAGTCACTGTGATATGAATCTTGTAGTTTGTTTGTGTATATCCCCAGCAGGAGAATACCAGGATCAAATGAAACCTCTAATCCTAGTTTTTTGAGGAATTTCTATATTGATATCCATAAAAGTTGTACCAGTCTACATTTCCACCAAAAGTGGAGAAGGGTTCCTTTTCCCCACAACCTCACCAGCATTTGTTGCTGGCTAATTTCAAAACAGCAGCTATTCTTTGTGGAGTGAGATGAAATCTCAGTGCTGTTTTCACCTACATCTCTCAAATGGTGATGCTGAGCATTTCTTCGTATACTTCACAGCTGCTTTTATATCTTTCTCTGAAAAGTGCCTGTTCATTTTAGATGCCCATTTTTGAACTGGGTCTTTAAATTGGGGGAGGCTGATATTTTTAAGCTCTTTATATATTCTAGATAGTAGCCCCTTGTCTGAGGAACAGCTGGTAAAGATTTTTTCCCATATTGTTGGTTGCCTTTTTGCTGTGGTTTCTCTTGCCACAAAAGCATTTTAATAAAATGAGATCCCATTTGTTGATTTCTTCTGCTAGTTCTCATGCTATAGAAGTTTTGTTCATAAAGTCTTTCCCTAAGCCAATGTCTCCAAGAGTACTACCTAACCTGTTTTGCAGCAAGTTTAGAGTTTCTGTTTAATATTTAGGTCTTTAGTCCACTTTGATTTTAGTTTAGCACACAGTGAAAGAGATGAATCTAGCTTCAGTCTTTGGCAAGTTGAAGTCCAGTTTTTTCCAGCACCATTTGTTAAAGAGGCTATTTTTCCTCCATTGAGGATGTTTGGGTCCTCTGTCAAAGATGACATGGCTTAGGTATCTGGAGTTGATTCTGTATCTTCTAATCTGTTTCACTGATCTTCAGGTCTGTTTCTTTGCTAGTACCATGCTGTTTTGATCATAGTGGCTTTGTAGGATAGTTTCAAATTGGGGATTGTGATACCTCCTGCCATGTTCTGGTTGCTTAGAATTGCGTTTGCTATTCTAGGTGTCCTGTGAATCCAGATGAATTTTTGGGTGATTTTTCTCTAGATCTGTGAAATATGCTGTTGGGATTTCAATTGGGATTGCATTGAATCTATATAGTAGTTATGGGAGTATAGTTGATGATGTTGGTTTTTCCTATCCAGGAACAAGGGATGTCTTTCCATTGTCTGATAGCCTCTCCAATATCCTTTTTCAGAGTGTTGTAGTTTTCAGAGTAGAGGTCTTTCACCTCTTTTGTTAGATTGATTCCTAGATTTTTTGTTTGTTTGGTTAGTTGGGTTTTTTGAGGCAGGGTCTCGCTTTGTAGTTCAGGCTAGCCCAGGCAAGCCTCAAACTCAGCAATCCTCCTGCCTCTGCCTCCCAAGTGCTGGGATGACAGGCATGAGTCACCACACCCAGCTGCGAATAGATTTTTTTTATGTCTTTTGCACTGTCTCCTGCTTCTTTAGTGACTCTAATCAACCTTATGTTGTTCTTCTTTGAGTCATCTAGGAGCTGTTGGATTGATTTGTCATGGTCCCTTGCCATTTTCCTAAAGTTATTCCTTTCCTGTTCATTGGCTATAAGCCTGTCTTCTAGGTCTGAATTCAGTCTCAGCTTCACTCATCCTTCTTCACGTATGTTCATTCTCATTTTTGATCACCTGGAACTCTGCTTGAAGCTCTTTAAAATGTTCCATTGCTTTCGTTATCTGAGATTCTAGGGTGTTCCTGATGTCTTCTTTAATGAAGTCTTTCACTCTGGACAGCATCTCTGTTTTCATCCCAGAGATTAGTTGTGATTTTCATTTTAGTAAATCTGCTTTTGTTACCAGTTCAGAGAGTCCTGGAGATTGAGCTTCACTTCACTCCATTTCCCTTTTCCTTGAATTCCCCTGTGATGACGATCTTTGTGTCTGGGTTCTTGAATTTTTTTCTCATGTCTGTTGTGCTGCTGAGCCCTATAAGTCACTGCGTGACCTAGGCAGTGCTTATCCAGACTTGTCCAAACAGGAAAGGAGGTCCCACACAGTTTCTGACCTGTGTCTGATAGCAGATGGGCTGCTAGTAGGCAGCAGAAGTCACTTCACGACCTCCATGGCCCTTACCCAGACTCACCAGCAGGGGAAAGGTCCCCCATGCTTCTGGTCTGGATGAGATGACTGAGGGCTGCTAGCCCGCGGTGGGAGTCACTGTGGGACCATCGCTCCAGTGGTTCTCACTCTCTCCGTTAAACAGCAGTGCAGATGCCCCAGGGACCCCGCAAGACCGGAGGACCTTCCCTTCTGCAGTGTCGGGCAGGGTGGCTGCTTGGCCATGGCTAGGTCCCACTCCACAGTCAGCACACCAAGACAGAGCCAAGAGCGCATTACCCACAGGCACTGATGGGTGTCATCCAGCAGTAAAAATGTGGTAACATGTATAAAGACCTTTCCAACAAACCAGTACTTGCTTGGAAAAATAAAACTCACTCTATGCTCTTCAGTTCCATGTGCGTTTAAACACCCTTGCTGATGCTTGCCCCTCCCCCAAAATACCTGTCATAATCAGTGATGATGCTCTGGGGGTGAATTTGTCCTACTCCCGTCAGAGTATCTTTCTGACTTCACACAGTTTGTTATCACAGCCAAGAGTACTTTATCTGGGGAGTCAGAAGGGTGACTTCAAAGCACACTCGCATGGCATCCAGTGCTACTTACCACACTGAAGAGGGAGCTCAGGCACAAAGAGTCCACTTTCATAGCAGAAAGGGGTTTTGAATAAAGGCAGGACAGCGAACAGCTGCCATCTGTGCAGCACATGAGAATGAGCCTTCTCTGCCTTCTCCAGTGTAGAGTCTGGGGCTGCAAGGACAGGCAGCTCCCCAGCCAGCTTCCTCCTGGGAAGCAGTCTGCCGGAGCAGTGTAACTCCACCCCGCATCTCTCGCCCCCTTGTGGGCAAGCTGGCCATGTGGGCAGGTTCTCAAGACCCCAATGAATATGCTGCAGAGTTAATTATCAGTAAATCACTCCTCACACCTTTCCACACACCCTGACCACTGATGTCTCACTGACCAACCAAACACATTGCGTGGGCAGGAAGAGACATTTCACCCCCTTCTTGGGAAAAACTGTCTAGGCACCTCGCAGTGGGCACAGATACTGACAGACATAAAAAGCTGAGGACATTACTAAAATCTACCACAATTAGTGAAGAGTTTTAATTTTATCACTATATCAAAAGTAATATATCATTTTCACACTGTAAGTGCTAACCTCAGGGACCATTCATCCGTCCATCCATTCACTCCTCCATATTTTATTTATTTATTTTTTTAATTGAATTCTTTATTGGTACAATTTATATACATCTCAAAATCACATATAACATTGGGAAATTTGTACCAGTATATGCCACAAGTTAATTCTCATTTTTACCCATATCCCTACCCACTCCCCCCTCCTCCCCCCTTATACATGCTCTTTTATTTTCTTTCTGTATCATATTTATTCCTT
>PVIC010010759.1:0-32615 GCA_004025085.1 Thryonomys swinderianus
CCGTGCCGTGGGACTTGGTGACGTGGGAGTTTATGTACGCAATGGGGGTCTGCGATTACGACTCGCATCTCCCAGAGCTCCTGAGTTTGGACCAAGGTCCCCGCCAGCTGCCCAATCTGAGTTCACCATTGCTTCTAGAAAGTTCTCTCTCAGCCTTTGTGGAGGAACCTGGTCTGTGTGACTGCCAGCGCTCTGAAGAGTCCTAGGCTTTTCACTCAGAAAGGAGTCTGCTGCAGATTCTCTGAGAGGTGGGCGTGTGGCGTGGTCCGCTGGACACTGGGGTCCACAGGTGGTGTGGCTTTGCTGTTTGCATTTTTTTTTTTATATCGAGTACAGTCTCCCGTCAGGAACGCTTCCTTTAAGCCTCCAACCTGTACACATCTTCTGGCCTTTACGTCGTAGTGAAATTCATCGTCAAATGATTGCACAAGTAGCTTCTGGCACAATCTTTCCTTCCTGTTCTCCCGAAGCACTCTAGTTTTGTTTACTTTCAGAAGTGTGAAAAGTGTAACCAACTTCCAAGAAGGAAAGAGAGAGGAAAACAAAACAGACTGGACGGAGCGGCCCTCTGTGGGTTTGGCGCTGGGACGTTAAGTCTGTGGGGAGGCAGAGAGCAGGGACGTCGGTACCGTGTGTCTGTCTCACTTTACGTCGTGGAGTCCTCTCCGTTTTCCCAACGGCTCTGTTCCTATTTTTAGAAATGCTTCGTGGTTTTTCTTCAACCACAACCCGTCTGTTTCTTGTGCGTGTTGTTCTCCGGTTGGCCGGTGTCTCATTCGTCGCTTTGTCCTCTGCCCATCTCTCCGTCCCTCTGGCCCGGCCCCCGTCCTGTCCATCCATCCACCCCCATCCCCCACGCATCCACTCATTCATCCACCCACCTATCTGTCCATTCACCTATCCCATAGCCACACAGCCACCCTCCCATCATCCATCTGTCTGTCCGTCTGTCCGTCCACCCTGTCCGTTCACTCATCACCTGTCCCTCGCCCACTCACCTACCCACCTGTCAGCCCGCACAGCTGCTGTGACTGTCTCCTAGAGAGGCGAGACACGCGACATTTTTCGTTTAGAGAGACAGAGGGTCCATTTGCTTACGCTGTTAACTGTTAAAAATCGCTTTTACGCCTCACTCCTGTTGACAGGTAGAGTGAGATGTTGACTGATTGTCCCCAGTCGTGACGTTCCCTAGGGGCTGGCTTTTTACAGGGGTGGGGGTCAGGTGGGTCCTGGCGTGGGCATACCCTGGCCACCGTGTCCCCATGAAGTGGGGGCAGATGTCCAGCCGCTCCACACGGGTGATCTCAGAGAAAGGGGCTTGTTGATGGGGTCCGTGGGACTGTGTCAGGTACCCCCAGGAAGGTCCACGCTTGGGACGATCTGGTCCAAAATTCCCGACGGCTTTTCTGGCTGATGCCACCTTGATTTCTGTTTGATTTATAACGAAAGTGAACAGAACCGTCGCCGACTGGTGGAACCCAAAACTCCTCTCAGGGTCCGTGTTAATCGTTGCTGATACTTGTTCATTTTCAGCAAAGCCAAACCAAAACAGCTCATCCCGCTGCTGTGGGTTTCCTCAGCAGGGGCCGCTTTTTCCGTCCAGAACCCTGTGTGGCTCTGTGGAGGAATTATTTTGTAACTCGTGGGGCTATGTGCAGTGCCTGCCAGTCCTCTTGGTGAAGGGTAATTGCTGGCAGCTGCTGGAGTCAGTGCAGAACGCTAAGACGCTGCTGAAGATGCAAATGGTTTTAGGTAAAAGCTGCAGAGTTTGCCAGGCATGGTGGCGCACACCTGTCACCCCAGCACTCTGGGAGGCTGAGGCAGGAGGATCTCATTTAGCAAGTGAGTGGGATACTGTCTCAAAATAAAAAATAAAGAAAGGTTGGGGATGTAGCTCAGCGGAGAGGCCCTGGGTTCAATCCTCAGAGTTGTTAGGCAGCAGCAAATAGTGAATTCGTTAATTTTTCATACCAAGCCTGTGGGAAATAGAAAAGTGTATATGCTGGAAAAGAAGGTGTTCCGGAAACGTCCGTGTGGACCGCCTCGGGTCCAAGATGTAGCGTCTAGAGGGAGGCATTCCAGTAGCCCTGTGGCTGGCGGTCCCTGTTTCATTGGTTTGCAAGGTAAGATTTGAACTGTTTGCTGAAGGAAATTAGCACGAGTCTCACCTCTGGCACATATTTTCAGGGCCTGAGTGGAGCCATTGGGATGTTGCTCAAGATTTGCAGAATGGGGCGGAGGCTGTGTGTGTGTGTGTGTGTTGTGATAGTAGCTTAAAGGATCTTTTGTGTGTCACAAGTGCCTTTAGAATCTGGACGCCCTTCAGGCCAGCTGTCGGAAGGGTCAGGCACTCTCCTCCGCTTTGTGCTGAACAGTTAGAGACCTGAGGTGGTGGCTTCGAGGAAGGGAAGGATTCGGCCCCGCGGGGGAAGCGGCTCTTGAGCACGGGGCCTGTGAAGGGCGTTGAGCAGCACCCACCCCCCTCGATGCCAGCTGCACCCTGTGACTCCAGATTTGCAACCCAAAATGCCTCTAGATACTGTCAAGTTGCCCTGGGGTCCAGAACCTCCTGGCTCTGAAGACCTGTGGCTCTCGGCAGTTGTTGGGTGTGGGGTGAGGTGTGAAGGAGTTAAGTGTGTGCCATTTCAAAATGCCTCTGGGTGGTTACCTTAGCCACTTTCTTGTTGCTAGGACACACCCTCAACATTTGCAGCTTCAAGGGGAGAGGTTTATTTTGGCTCAGAGTTTTAAGAGGATCCGGTTTATAGTCAGCTGGCTCCAGGGCAGGAAGGGCCTGGTGGAAGGGTCAGGCTGACAGGAGCTGCTCACAGCATGGCGACCAGGAAGTAGAGAGAGAAGCACTGCCAGGTGGTGACCCCAGGGACAGCTTCTTCCAGAAGCCTAGCCTGCGAGTAGCAGGTGAGCTCGGACCCCCAGCAGCCAACCACCTCCCACAGCCCTATAAGCATGTGAGACTTTGGGGCCCCCTCAAGCTAATCACAGCAGTGAACATTGATGATTTTAAACTGAAATCATTCAAGGACCTGGAATGGGGCCTGTTGTTTTCTGCCTGCGGAAAGCCCTACAGCCCATACCAAGGCTGGAGGGCGGCCTTGACCCCCAGGGCCTGGAATTTGGGGCTGCAAGGGATGTGAACAAACGGTCCTTTAAAGTCTCCTCTGTCTCCCCCAGGTTTTCGCACTCTCTCCCTACATTTCTTTCTTTTTTTTTTTTGTACAGAGGCTCGAACTCATGACCTGAAGGCAAGCCCAGGAGAAGCCACTGAGCTAAACCCCCAGCCATCTACATTTCTTTGTAATTCCCCTAGAACTGACTTGCTTCGTGAGAGATCCATCCGCCCTTCCCTTCCTTCTCACACCGATCATTTCTGCCCTCAGCAGAAGGGCCACGCCTTCTTACTTTCTGTGCACTTTACTCTCGGGAAGATCCCACGTGACCGTCTGTCCGTCCTTGGCAGCGTTCAGTGTGTGCACGCCCGTGAGGGCTGGTGCGTGTGCACACACGGCTTCGTTCCTTCAGCTCTTTCCCTCCTTTGTTTTCCCTCCATTCGCGCACCCTTTCTTCTTTGCAAAATATGTTTCCTATTATGTTATTTTACGATTTAAAAATATCTTGGATTTTTCCTGTACGTGGAACCGTGCAATATTTAAGCTTATGGGTCTGATTTATTTCATTTAACAGTACGGTTTCAAGGTGCGTCCATTTTCCTACAAAAACCTTATTTCCTGGCAGAGCAGAGCAGTGCCCCACTGTGTGTAAACACGACTTTTTTTTTTTTTTTTTTTGAGACAGGGTCTCGCTTTGTAGTTCAGGCTGGCCCTGAGCTCACTATGGCGCCCAGGCAAGCCGCCGCGAACTCAGCAATCCTCCTGTCCCTGCCTCCCGAGTGCTGGGATGACAGGCGTGAGCCACCACGTCCGGCATTGTGGTATGCGGTGTTGATTGTTGGTGGGCACGTCTGCACGCCCAGCATTGTATGTGGTTACCGGGGATCGAACTCAGGACTTTGCGCTTGAGAGGCAGGCGCCGGAACCACTGAGCTAACCCTCCGGCCCACGACATTTTTTTCCTATCCATTAGTCTTTGGGTGGGCACATTGAGCTGACCGAGCGCTACGGGGGTATTTCCCCTCTGTCTCCTCGTTGTCCGCCGTTTCTGTAGCAGGGACAGGCCTTTCGGATACGGGTGTTTGGCCCGTGGCCTCTCGGGGGCGCCCACGACAGCTCCTGTCACGTGGACTGTGCTTCTTTGCGGGCCCTGGTATGGCAGGGCGGCACCCCGCTCTGAGCCCCAGGGCGCCCCGCTGGCGCCTGGCTGTCCCGGGCATCGTGCCGCCTCCGCCTCGCTTGCGTTTACAGCCCTGGGACAGCCGTGGCAGTCAGGGAGGCCCCGACCCCAAGCGACATCCGGCCGGGACCGGGCCGGTTTCAGGCAGCCCCTCCTGTGTCCCCACGTGGTGGCTCTCAGGGTTCCAACCCTGGGGATCGAGGATATCCACGGATAAGTATGTGTTCAGCCAGGCACAGGAGTGCACGGCTGTCCTCTCTGCTTCTCAGCAGGCTGAGGCAGGAGGATTCAAATTCAAGGTCATCCAGGGCAATCGAGTGAGACACTGGCTCACAATTAGAAAAAAAGGGGGGGAGGGGATGAAGACAGAGCTGTGTGAACATGTACAGACTTTTCTTATCCTCATTTTCTAAACAATACAAAAGAGTGTAGAACAACACGGCACGCGCCTGCAGTCTTAGCAACTCTTAGAGGCTGAGGCAGGAGGATCATGAGTTTGAACCCACCTTAGGCAACTCAGCAAGATCCAGTCTCAAAAAATGTCAAGGGCTGGGGGTGCGGCCCGTGCTCTGCGAGCTGACCCTGAGGTGTGGGCCGGGCGTCCCGGGTCCTTCGGGCTTCCCCGCAGGCTGCGCCTCGGGGTTTGAACGCCCAGGAGGTGGGGGGGCTGAAGCAGAGCGGCAGGTTTCAGGGTTTGTGGCGGACGTGCCGCTTCCCCGAGCCAGGCGTGCGCTCCGGGAGGGAGCCCGCGGCCGCGGGGACGGGCTCTGCTGGGCCCGAGCTGGGAGGTCACCGTGGCGTTTCGGGAGACATTCTTTCCACCAGATATAGACGGTGACACCAGCCTGTGGGAATGAGGCCCCGTGACCTCTGCTGGTGTCCTCGTGGGAGCAGGTGATGATCTGGACGAGGCCCCGGGGAGGCCCGCGCTGGCCGGTGCTCATGTAAATAAGTGTGGACGCCGCAGCTCCAGCGGTCAGGTTCGCATCCTGCTTCCACTGCCTCCGTGCTGCGAAACCTTGGGTGTTACTCACCATCTCTGTCTCTTCCCTAAACAGGAATAGTGGGCTCTGCCGTAATCCCACCCCCGAGAGAGGCTGAGGCAGGAGGATCACTGCAAATTTTAGTCCATTCTGGGCAATTTCCCTTTCTGTTTAACCTTGAGACAGGTCTCGCTTTGTACTTCAGGCTGGCCCTGAGCTCACTGTGTAGCCCAGGCAAGCCTCGAACTCAGCGATCCTCCCGCCTCTGCCTCCCGGGTGCTGGGATGACAGAGCCGCCACACCGGGCTGCTCTGGGCAATTTGACGAGTGAAAACTACAAAGTAAAAAGGGTCGGAGGCGTAGCTCCGTGGTCGGGCGCTCTAAGGTGTGACCCCGAGGATGTCACGAGTGGGCTAGATAATCCCTGCTTCCAAATCTAACGCGTTCCTGGTCCCGTTTGTGGGCAGTAGCCACCGTGGGTGGGAGTCCCCAACTTTGCGCCGCCTCTGTGGGTAACAGGCCTGAGAAGAGCCGGGACCGCTGGCCGTCTGGAGACCCTGCCCCTCACGCTGGCCTTGCGAAGGCTTTTACCCTTACACTTCGGGGCTAACCACTGGCTGCCTCCGGTCAGCCTGTTTTGAGGTTTCCGCGTCTGGACCCTCTGGTTTCTTTGTTCCGCAGGTGTTTAGGGAGGGAGGGACTCGGGGAGCCGGGCTTCTTGGGCCGCAGCTTCCAGTCAACAAAGAGGCACCAGAAACGGGTTGTGGCCCTGGGAGCGAGCAGGCCTTTGCCCCTCGCTGGGGAAACGTCTCCTCTGCCGCCAGGGTTCCTGCCTCAGAGGCGTCTCCCGGGGAGGGAGTGGCGGGCTCGGCCTGGCAGTGCGGGCCTCAGGACCAGGGCTAAGCGTGCGTGTCCTGTCTGGTAGCCCCGCTTCTTTCTGTTCACGAGCCCACGGCTGCAGACCGGGATCCTCGCTCTGCTGTGGGGAGCGGGGCGGGGGCCAGAGCACCCTAACCTCTTTCTCACCCACCCCCGCATGTGTCGTCCCCTCCCCTTCTGCAGGGTAGATTTTGGCCTTGAACTCGGGGCCGCCCAGCTGCCGCCTGAGCGTTTGCTTCCTCTCGGCCCTTCCCGCTCGGTCCCCGAAGTCCTCAGGCGTTGTGCGGGGTCCCCACCCCAGGCCGCGGGACTCTGCAGCGTGGCGGGTCCGGGGGGACCCGGAGGACCTGGACCCCGTGGGCCGTCCACATGCTCCGGGAGTCCCGGAGGACGGGGTGCAGGAGGAGGCGGAGACGACGGAGCCTGGGTGTCCACACTCCGGGCTGTAAATGGGCTGCGCCCACTGTGCCCTTGACGCGTGCCCTTGAGCACGTGCCGGGCCTTCCGGTTCCTCCCGCAGTGACCCGGGGGGGGGGGGGGAGCCGCCGAGGGTGTCCCGTGGGTAACCTCGAGGTCCCGCGGCGGGTCCGTCTCCGTAGAGGTGGCGGCCGCAGGAAGCCGTCTGGAGCCCGCCGCGGGCGCGTCCTGGGGCAGCCGACGCCGCGCCACCCGCAGGCCGTCTCCCCTCCCGGGCTGGGGCCACCCTGGGGAGCCCGGGGGGACTGCCCTGCGCGCGCGCGTGTCCTTTCCTCTGTGCGTCCTGTCCTCGAGGTGCACCGTGCCGTGGGATGTATCCCGCTTCCTTTCCTGTTTGGAGGTTGAATCGTATACCACAGGACAGACGGACGCGCGGTGCGGGTCGGTTCCTCCACCCACGAGGCCCCGCGAGTCCTAACCCCGCGTCCCGCGGAGTCTCGCGCACGCGCGTCCGGGCCGCGCTCCAGGAGCAGTTCGGTCGCCCGGAAGCCGGGCAGGTGGCGCCGCTGCCCCGAGCGCTGTGAGGCCGCCCGGCTGACCGGCCCTCCGAGCCGCCCCGGGGACAGGGTGAGGCGGGCGGGGCTTTGGCCCGGAAAAGTCGGGCGAGGCGCCGCTTGTGCTGCCGCCGGGCTTCGCTGTCGCCCCTCAGGCGCCCCGCTCTGGCTTAGGAAGGGGCCCAGGCGAGGAGAGGAGCCGAGGAAGGGG
The DNA here is from genome assembly GCA_004025085.1 of Thryonomys swinderianus. Taxonomy (NCBI): domain Eukaryota; kingdom Metazoa; phylum Chordata; class Mammalia; order Rodentia; family Thryonomyidae; genus Thryonomys; species Thryonomys swinderianus. The sequence goes on from PVIC010010759.1 coordinate 7,353, forward strand.
CATCGGCGGCAGCTCTGTGCGCGCGTCCTGGGGCGAGTCCCAGCCGTGCCCACAGGGCACACCGCAGCCGCGTGCCCGCAGCCTCTTGGTCTCACCCGCGCTGGAGACGGACCTGCGGCCCACGGGGCCCCGATGCTTCAGCAGAGAGAGGAGCACCTGCCCGGGCAGGGAGGAGGGTGCACACACAACCCGAGACGTCTCTGTGGCTCTGCCACCAGCCAGGCGCTGGGCTCGGAGCCTGGCGACGTGAGTGTGCCTGGGTGTGCGTGTGCGTGCACACGCGCGTGCCCACCAGTTGGGAGCTCAGGACCTGGGGCTCAGGGATGACTGCAAACCGCCCTGCTGTCCCAGGGCAGCCCGGGGTCCCGGGAGTCCTGCGCCCCAGAACCCACAGACGAGGCGCAGAGTGACAGGCAGGCAGAGGGGCACCCTGTGCCACTGCACGCCGCGCGCCGTCACGGTGCCCTGTCCCAGCCGAGGTCTCCCTCAAGGGAACAGTCGCTGCGGAGAGGGCTGGAGACAGGTTCGGTGGTCGCCACAGGACGGACGGGTGTCCTGGGGAACGGTGGGCGGGGCGGGGCTGCTCTGCGCACCCCACCGGCCCTGCGGTCTGACGCCCCAACTTTGCTGGGCTCGGTCAGCAACTTGCACAGCGGAGCCTGGTGTCCTGGGGTCCACCCGGCAAGCGCAAGAGGAGGAGGGCGGCTCGCGTCCCCGTCTGGCCCCGGACAAACCTGAAATCTCTTCCAAGCGGCGACGGCCTCCGCTCGCCCACAGCGCTTGGCTCCGCCTCTCCGTGGACTCTGTGGGCGGCGCCTGCGGCGGTGAGGGGCGGCTGTGTGCTGGGCGCGGCCCGGGCTGCCCGCCTGTGGGCGAGGCGCCACCTGCTCCCTCCCTCACCCTGGCCTCCTGGCCGGGCGGCTGTGTATGTTTTGGTTGATCAGAGGTCACCGGATTGGTCACTTGGCTTTTGTGTTGTGAGTCAATTTAATTTGTTACTCATAATAAAAATCCGGAACTTACCTGGCCTGAAGCCCCAGGGGATCAGGAATGCTGGCCGGAGCGCGAGTGCCAAGCGGAGCCTGGCTTCCGCGGGAAGGCCGGGATGGTCATAAAACCCTCACCAGGAGAGCGGCAGCTGGAGGACAGAGTCACTTCCTGAAAACTGAATTTAGCTTGTTGCTCAAAAAACCAATAAACTTATTCCGCAGGGACAGTTGTTGCAGAATTACTCGGTTGTATCAAGAGCATTTGGACCAAGCTGGACGTGGTGGTCTATGCTTGTAACTGCGACCCTCAGGAGGCTGAGGCGGCGGGATCATTTTAAGATCAGCGCCAGCCTGGGTTTCATAGTGAGTTCAGAGCCAGCCTGAACTACATAGGGGGACCCTGTCTAAAATTGTAAAAAAGAAAATAACAGAGCAAGCTCGCATAATACTTCAGGAGGGTCCTGGTTATGCTTGTATCTATGAGTCCCTCTAAACCCTTGCGTGTTCACAGATGGTGCTTTTTGGAATAGTCCAGATCTGGGGTGCTCAGTACTGGTTAGTCAGCTGATGGGTCTGTGGTAGCTTTGGGTGTCCATATCAGGAAGGCTCACTCTGAGCGTAGGTGGCCCCACCCAAAAGGCTCATAGCCGGGATGGTGTAAAAGGGAAAGGGAGGCTGCTGACCCTGCTTCCACCTGCCCTGCCATGGACTGTTCCTCCTCTGCCGTGTGCCACCTGCTGACTAAGAACTGAAATCTCTACAAACTGTGAGCTGAAATAAACCTCTTTTAACTTAGAGCTGTGGAATATTTTGTCTCAGCAATGAGGAAGTATTTAACAGACATCCCCAAATGCAGCGGTACCTTCAGGCTGTAGTTCTGATTAGTTTTCTTTTTCTGGCAGCACCAGGGATGGAACTCAGGGCCTCACAGATGCTAAGCATGTGCTCTACTACTGAGCTACATCATCGGGGCAAACGCTGTATTTTATAAAATCGAAACTTTATACCCAGACCGATCTGACTGTCTTCACTCTAGTCTCAGCTCTGTGAGATCCAGTCTTTAAAACTGTAATGCTGTTTGCGTCCCGGGCTTTTGGGTTTAGTTTTGATTTTTAAAAATATACTGCAGGAAATAGTCTTTACCTGGATGACTGAGTGGACACAGCCTGAAATACTGCAGGACAAAACCTGAGTGTCTTCACTTCAGTGTCTACCCTGAGAATCTTTCTTAGACCATCCTACAGAGAAGGAAACTGAGGACCAGAGAGGTCATTTCCCCTCCTTTGGACACACAGCAAGGGAATGGTGGCCCCGTGACATAAAGCCAAATAGCTAAGAGCCAGCTGGGTCTGCTGGCACACACCTGTAACCCTAGCACTTAGGCTGCGGCGGGAGGATCTCTGCAAGTTGGAGGCCAGCCTGGGCTACACAGTGAGTTCGAGGTTAGCCTGAAATGCACGTGAGACCTTGTCTCAAAAACAAAACAAGAAAACAAAAAACAGTGAACAGACGAAAACATAAGAGTCAAAAACTCCACACTCCTCTGGCTGCTCGGATTGTGTCAGCACCTGCGACTTGTGTTTCAAGAGGCCCGAGCGCCTGCCGCGAACTTGTCTGTGGAAAGCAGACCCTTCCCTTCCCGCCTGGTTTCGAACTTCGTGCACTAAGCGCTGGCAGCAGCGCTCAGCAGGGCCTCACCGCTCGGGCCGGTGCTTTGCCACCCACTGACGTCTGCCGCTGTGGCTTCTACTGAAGCATTTCCTGCTACAGTGAAATATCCGCGACAAAATCAACCATTTCAGCTGCGTTCGAGTTCTGAGCACACCGGCGTTGCGCAGCCGGCTCCTGGCCCTGGCGTCGCGTCCTCAGAGCCCGCCTGCGCCGCGCGGGTTTCATCGGTCCCTTCGTGCTCACACCCGAGTAATATTCCGCCGTGCGGGTGGCCCACGTGGGCCTTTCTGGGTATCTCTGTCTCCCTGTGTAAGAGACGTATTATTCGTGCGGTAGTCAAAAGCGTTTACAGAGTGGTCTGTGACCCCAAGGAAGAAGGGTCCTTCTGTCCGTCCGTCCATCTGTCCGCCCTCCCCTCGGCCTCCCAGAGACACTCAGGCAGACTTGGCGCTCTCGCCCGCCCCCGTGAGCACACACCCACGTCCCTCGCCGCTGTCCTGCTTGGCTTCCCGCCCTTCTAACAGCGCTTGCAGGTCTCTCGCGAGCTCTTTCTCCTTCCTGGGTCCGTCCCGGAAGCCTGAGCGCCGAGCTGGGTGTCTGGGGCTGTTTTACCCTCTCACGTGTGGGTCCGCGGGGCTGGGGGACACGTGCCCTTCTGGAGCTGATCTCCACATCAGCGTGCGCGTGGGGGTGGGGAGCCAGGGGGCCGTGTGGCGCCCGAGAGCAGCTCGGGGAGTCAGGGGTTTGTTCTGGTCCGTGCCGGGCCCGGCAGAGCCGTACCGCGCAGGAGAGGCCGGCCGGGGCCCCTGCCGCGGTCCAGGGCTCCCTGTTCTGCGGGAGCGTGGGGCCCCCTCCTGAGGCTGAGGCCAGGAGAGGGAAGGGAAGCTGCGCAGGAGGCACCAGGGGCAGAAAGATTTCTGGGTGCCCAAGGCTGCGTGTGCAAAGGTCCTGAGGCGGAGAACGTCGGGACTGGGGGTGTAAGCAACAGAATTCCATCGCCGCGGTCCTCTGTGCACACGGTTCAAGCGGGCCGGTGGGCAGGACGATCGTGTCTATTCCCGATGCTTTCTGTCTTGCATTTGGCATAGACCGAAGCACGGCAGGGTTTGACCACAAGGCCTAAAACCTGGATGCGTGCCTCAGAGGGGTTTGCCAAGTCGCCTGGTTGGCAGGCGCGGGGAGGATGAGAAGCGATGCTGTCGGTGAGCGTGCGGCCCGATACTGGCTCGGAGGAAGGCTCCCAAATGCCAGATTCTGCGCTCTTAAAACACACCGCTCAACTGGGTGTGGTGGTGGATTCCTGCGATCCCAGCTCTCTGGCAGGCTGAGGCAGGAGGATCACGAGTTCAAGCCCAGCCGGAGGAACTTAGCAAGCTCCTGCTTGAAAAAAAAGGGGCTGGGGATATAGCTCAGCACAGACCCGGGCTCGATCCCCATCACTGTAAAAGTCTCCTTCACCTACAGCGCCGCTTCCCACGGCAGCCACGGAGATCCCCACGGCAGGTGCTCACCAGGAGTCTCCATCTTATGGGAAGTTCAGAGAAGTGAGGCCGCTGGGTCCGAGCGCCCCGCGTCAGGCTCCGGCGACCTGCCTCACGTTCTAATCTCTAACTTCCCTGAGGGGTGCGAAGAGGGCCCCCAAGCTGCCCCCCGCTCCCGGGTGTCTTCTGGGGCTCTCTGGCTTCCACAGCACCAGCCAGTCCTCTCGGCCCCTCTCACCTGTTTTTAGGGACCCTGGACTGCTGGCGTCCGTTCCGTGGAGCCGGTCGGCGTCACGAGCCCGTGTAGACGTGCGTGTGCGTGTGTGGGTTGCAGTTTTTCTAAAGCAAACGTTCTATTTGGATACCTGCTGTTTAATTTTCCAAAGCTCTTTTATTTCTATTTTTGGTTGCTAAGGAAAGTGCCTTACGTTTTGTTCCCGAGTCCTGGGGGGCGCTGTGGAGAACGGGTGGGCGGCGGGGACGGCGATCACCAGGGAAGCGGACAGGAAGGAAAGGGTGGGTGTCGAGCCGGAGAACTAAGAAGCGCCTTCTGATCTTTGGACTTCAAAGACGAGGCTGAAGGTGAGGCGGAAGCACGGCCGGCGTCCCGCGGCTCGGGCTGGGACCCCTCACGGGGTGGCTGTCTCTGCCCAGGCCAGCCCAGGAAGCCGCCTTCATGGCGATTCGGGGGGGCGCAGAGGCAGGAAGGGCCCGGGTGGGGGGCAGGTCTCGGCTTTAAATCCTTCCCACGCGTGAGGCCACGTTCTTCAGCACTTCTTTCAGGCGGAGCGTGGAGACTGGACGGAGCCGACACGTTTTATTTGAGGCCGCAGCGTGGGGATCTCCCGCCTGCACGCCCCGTGCCCGTCCGGCCTGCGTGTGTGTGCGTGTGTGTGCGTGTGTGTGAGCGGACCCGCGCGTCCGCCGTGGGGCCGGGTATCACTCTGCGCTTCTTTCCCTGTTTCCGGCACCCCTGAATCCCAGCCTCCGGGAGGAAGAGCGTGTCGAGGGGCCCTTGCGCACGGGGGCTGCGCTGCTCCCGAGAGGCCCCAGGCGCCTCGAGGGGCGCGGGGGAGTGGCCTGGAAGAGGGGGTACCTTGCCGCGTGGCACGAGGGCTCTCCCCAAAGGGCGCTTGGCCAGCCTCCAGACCCCCTGACAGGCTGTGGGCGTGTCGTCCGGGGAGGCCTGGGCTGGGAGCGGGGGGCTCTCGCGGGGGCTCTCGGGGGCAGGGGCGGCCTGGGGAGGCCACACGTGCGTTTGCATTTGCCGGACAGACCACGTACGGGGGTGCCACACGGATTTCTAGGCTCAGTTACCGGGGCCGGAGAAGCTGTGTCCTGCGGGGGCCCCCGGGGGGCACCCGCGGAGGTGAGGACGAGCGGTTTCCCCAGGAAGGCCGTAAGCGACAGGAAGCGAGGCCGACGGAGAAGGCCCTGAAGCGGGGGCCGCGCCGGGGACCCGAAGACACGTCGGCCGTGTGTCCCACATCATTGCACTTCATCTGGTGCTCACACCAGCCCGAGCCACGGTCACGGCACGCCTGTACACACGGGGAGACTGAGGCACGGGCGACGGGTTCTCGTCACCGGAAGTGAGTCCCGTGAGCAGGGACGTGGGATCCTGTCGGCGCCAAACCCGGGTCCGCTCGGCTCCGTCTTCCCAGAAGCCGCCCTGGTAGCGGCCGTCTGTGCTTTCGGGTCGGGTGAAGGTCGCGTGGACCTGCTTCGAGCTCGCCCTCCGTTCAGGCCCGCGCGGGCCCGGCCGCCGAGGAGCAGGAGGTGCGGGCGGGACAGGAGGCGGAGGCCGCACAGGCTGCGCCAGAGCGCCGGCGTTCGGCTCCGCGACGGTCGCGCACAAGGAAGGAGCGCTCTGGCGGGATGACTTCCCTTCCGGGAAGCTAACAAGGCGGCTCTGTGCCGTCCTCGGGAGCCGGGGCCCGCGTGACCCGGCGTCCTGGGCCTGCTTCTGCTGCCCTGCGGGACCCTCGCGCCGAGGCCGCTCGTCGAAGGGCCCGGAAGATGGCGTGGGCCGGCTCACCCGGTCTGCCGCCCCCTCAGCTTTCGAATCGAGGACCCAAGGCGCAGTGTGTGATGGGTGCTCCGGGCCGAGCACACGGGTGGCCTGCCGAGGGGAAGAGGGTCTCCAGGGGCGCAAAGCAGCCCCCTCGGAATGCGTGCTGTGGGTGCCGCCAGAGCATTTGCGAGACGCCGTCTCCTGGGCTGTGCTGCGCCCGTCGGGGGAGCCTCTTTACCAGCCGCTGTGCTCCTGTCGGGCGCCCGGTCTGGGTGCCAGGTGCCTGCCCTCTTTCTTGAGGACACTCGGGGTCAGGTGAGATGGGGAAACATTCACGTGGCTGGTTTTTCCTTTCTGCTGCTGCTGCGTGGGTGTGCGGGGCTCTGGGCAGCACAGAGGCGGGCTGGGGGCAGCCGCTCAGGGGACGCAGAGCCGGGAAGCGAACCCCCCTTCTGGCGTTAGGGTGCAGCCTGCGGGGGGCGGCCCGGGAAGCCGTCCCTCCTGTCCCCGGGGTGTTTACAGCGCTGTTCGCCTCGGGACTAATGACCCTTCTCGCCGCAGCGTCTGCAGAGACTCGGTAGCTCCTGAGGTGTCTGTTTGCCCTTTAGGACCCGAGGGCATTTTCTGTCCCTGTCGCCGCGCTCTGCTCCAGCCCGGCCTGCGGAGTCCGAGGTCTTCAGTAACTAACGTCCCGCGCGCCCGGGCAGAGGCCCGATGCCCCCTGCCCCTCCGTCCCACTTCCCTGCCCACGCGGGCGGCGGCTCCTCCTCTCCTGCCCCCCGGCAGAGGTGCCGCACCTAATTCCAGAGGTGACGCAGGGGATTTTAACTTGTGGGTAAACTCGGGCAGAGAGAGAAGCGAGGACTTCCCGGGACGAGGCGTGACCGGGAGGAAAGGAAAACGCGCAGAGGCTGAAGGGATAAGCTGGGGACAGAACCACACTTTGCCGAGAAAATCATGTGGAACGCAAACGGAGAAACTTAGATGAAACTTGAAAACAGCCCTGAATGTGTAAGTAAAGATTAGGAGACAAGGAGTCTGGATAATGGGTCAGTAAGATCACGGTAACAAGTACAGACTGCACTTTGTACTTTGCAAATGATACGTGTTTTAAAGTGCGTTGGAAAATTTAGAAAAAGTAATCATCTGTTAAATCTTAAGAAAGAAAGAAAACAACAAAACCACATTCCAAAAAGCAGACATTGCACCGACCCTAAATTCTGACTGCTTATTTGCATAATTAGAAATTAGTTTTTAAAAGTGTAACCAGACAGGCCTACAGGACACACTCCTAGCCTCAGTCACTCAGAACAAGAACAATAACTCACAAGCCTTTAACTTTATCAAGGCCAATGTCAATACAGGGTCTCGATATGTAGTCCAGGCTGGCCTGGCACTCATAGCGATCCTCCTGCCTCATCCTCCTGAGTGCTGGGTTCACAGGCGTGCACCACCACACCTGGCCAAGTGTGGAGTATTTTAATACAAGGTGGGGATGTGGATCCAAATGTAGAACTTTACCTCATTTTTGCAGAACCACAAAAGTGAGACAGTGGATAATGAAACAAACCCTAGAGAGGAGGGAAACGATACATTAGCAGGGTCAAGCTGATGAGAAAATCAGTGACTGATAAATCAAAGGGCTGGGTCTGTGGCGTTGGGCTGCTTGAAAGAATAGCTCCCAGCCACGAGAAAGTAATTTAAAAACTCATCGTCTTCCTCCTCCTAATGCTTGGTAACCACTTCAGCTGTGTGTGGGGATGGAACACGCAGAGTTTTCTGTCACTGTACACATTTTATTAGGTAATGAACCCATGAAGCTGTGGAAGAAAAAGGAGGGAGAACAAATGTACATAAAATTCAAAATAAAAACAGATCTAACTTAAAATGCACTAAACCCCATAGGGAGAGTTTTGCTAATAATTTTGTAATGTTATCAAAATAACTTTGTGGCTGACTTAAGTGCTAAGTTCGAGGCTGCTCCCTTGTAGAGGACACGGGTCCTGTGGATTTTCCTCCGAGAACAGTCTGCCTGCATCTCTGGCACCCTATTTTCTCAATATCCTTCGTTTCTAAACAGCTTCGATGACGTACATTGAATAAAGTAGCAGAAAACACAAATGAGTCCGCCGAAAGTGAGTTATGTTCAAAAACAGACTTGCTGAGCACGGCGGTGCAGGCCTGTGAATTTAGCCCTCTGGGAGGCCGAGGCAGGGGGGTCGCAAGTTAGAAAGAACCCAGTCCTTGGCAACTTAGCAAAACTGTTGCAAAATTTAAAAAGAAAGGAGAAAAACGAATAAAAAGCAAACAAATAAAAAAAAAAGAACAAAAAGGAAACACAGTCAGTTACCCCTGTAGTTAATTGCCTCGTGTGTTAATTTCCTCGCAAGCGAAGAAAACCTGAAACAGGAAGTGAACCGAGATCTGGTGCCCGTCTTCGAGAGAACTGTCCCGTTTTGCTTCTGAGCAGGCCGGGGCTTGAGTCGCAAGGCGGCGGTCAGCCCTGTGGCCCCAGCTCTCTCCTACCTGCCCGGGCTGCCCAAGCTCAGCCGGCCTCCTCTGTCCCGGGCCTTCTTGTTGATGTGGGCAGAGCCCACGGTGGCATCACGCGCTGGCCCCGTCCCCGGGCGTCCGCAGCCCCTCCCTGTGCATACACCCGCCTCCCTGCTGGAGAGGCGGGACAGGGCCCGCTAGACCCTGGGACCGCTGGCGCGGTGCGACCCCGGCCTCGGCCTGTGTGGCCCTCGGTGGCCTGTGCCCGCCTCCCCCTCTCCGGCCGGTCTCTGGCCTCCTCCCCTCCTGCCTGAACCGTGCGCGTCCCTGTGCGCGCCCAGCGCAGCCCCCCCCCCCATTCCCTGCGCCCTTGTGTGCGCGCGGCCAGGTGCTGGAACACGGCAAAGTCGAGGCCCTTCCCAAGTCCAGAGGGGCCTGTTCCGAGAGATGGCGAACCACTGCTGCCTCCGTTCACCGCAACCGTCTTCACAGGCAGCGGGGCTTCTCTCTCTTGAGCCTCTTGGGAGGGTAGGGACAGCTCTGGGTTTCCGTGTTCCTGGCACTCGGGTGCGCCTTGGTGAGGGGCGGGGACGCGTCACCCCAGGGAGTGCCGGCCGGAGTCTGCGCCGCGCTGCCCGAACAGCCATTCTTTTTTTTTTTTTTTGAGACAGGGTCTCGCTTTGTAGTTCAGGCTGGCTGTGAGCTCACTATGTAGCCCAGGCAAGCCTCGAACTCAGCAATTCACCTGCCTCTGCCTCCCGAGTGCTGGGATGACAGGCGTGAGCCGCCACGTCCGGCACTGTGGTGTGTGGTATTGATGGCTGGTGGGCGTGAGTCTCCCTGCCCAGCATTGTATGTGATTTCCGGGGATCGAACTCAGGACCTTGCGCTTTAGAGGCAGGCGCCGGAACCACTGAGCTAACCCTCTGGCCCCGAGCAGCCATTCATAATGGTTGTTCAGGTGATAGCAAGGTCTAAAAATTTGTTTCTTTTAATGTAGTCCAGGTGGATATGAAGAATACATGAGGAAACACTCCTCTCTGGGAAAAAGAAAGTTTCATCACACGATAATCAGAACAAGGGAGGACACCGTGCGGCCTGATTTTAGAAGGGAGCCCAAGGGCGCCGGACACTGAGGACTTACAAAGAAGAAACAGAGGGGAGCACGAAACTTCTCTCTCTAGTGGACCAGGAGAAACCAGTAGCATAAACGAAGCAATCAGCGTTTACCTTGAGATATTTCTGAAGCGTGGAGTTGGGGAAATTATTTGGATTTTTCCATGTTTATAACATAGGCTTATCTTTCTCGCGTAAGAAAGGCCGGTACAATCTTAAACGGTGGGGGTTGGATGATGCACAGTCCGGATGGAATGCGCTTGGGGGTGAGCCCGCGCCCTGACCCGGAAGCGAGCGCTGTACCCCAAGATATACCGCCGTCTTTTTTACTTGGAGACAGTCTTGCTTAAGCGTCAGAGTTGGGTGACTAGACTCTGCGACCCGCCTGCCTCAGCCTCTCGCGTGGCGGATTACAGGCGTGCGTCAGCACCCCGGCAGGAAGACGCGCGGTGAAGTGTGTCCGTGAAGGAGGAGGAGGGGGTTGTTCCGAGGGACGGGGCCCATCGGCTGCCTCAGTTTACCGCGGCCGTCTTCAAAGCAGAGAAGCCTGGCCCCGGGGCACCCCAAAGGCCTAACCTGTACGCTTGCGCGGCACACGGAGGAGCGCGCTCCGCGGTTTCCTGGGCGCGCGTGGGCGTCAGCACTTTCGACCTCTAGCCCGCGGCGCCGCCCGCCCCGGACCCGCCGAACCCCGCGGGGCGCCCCTGCCCGGGAGGGGGGGGAGCCCTGAGCGCCGGGGGCGGGGCCGGCCCGCAGCTCGCCCGCCCATTGGCTGAGCGCGAGGGCGGCGCTGCGGCTGCTGCTACGGCCCGGCCTGGATCGCGGGGAGCGGAGCGCGCCCGGGCTGGGCGGGGCCGGACGCTCGGGCTGACGGGCGGGGCCTTGGGGCTGCTGGGACCGCCTCCCGGGACGCACGGACACGCAGACACACGCACACACACCCGCCCGCCGGGAACCGGCCCGTTCCGAGCGTGCCCGGGGGAGGGTCACCCCCGCGCCGTGTGTCCCCGAAGAGCCGCGCAGCGCAGCTGCAGAGGTGCCCGCGGGGCCCCGTGCCAGGGAAGGCAAGGGGGCCCGGCTTGGGCACGCGCGGCCGAGGGCCTGTCGCCGACCCCCCGCCCCGCCTCCGGCTGCCAGAAGTCAAGGCCTCGTGTCTCTCGCCCCTGGAGAAATCGGTCCGTGGGGTCCGGGCAGGCACGGGGTCCGGAACTCGAACCCGCGAGGGCAGCGGGGAGAGGAGCCTGGGCACAGCCGGCGTCTTTGGGCCCTGTCCAGATCGCACCCCGGGCGAGCCAGGGCCCTCTCGGTGCCAGTGCCGCTGGCCCATGACGCAAGTGCTCCGTGTGGAAATTTCTGGAAAGCAGTAATTTTCTGCAGTAGTAAATCTTGTTTTTTTTTTTTTTTAAGTCTGACTTTGGAAAAAAAATAACATAACATGCATTGTGTTATAGAAACGGTTAATTTGGTGGCTTTTGTGTTTTCTTTGGCTTGCTTCCTACAGTGTCTTAAGAAAAACCTGATTTAAAAAAAAAAATCAAAAGTGCCCCATTACTGTGTGCAACTTACTTACAACGCAACTCTGTTTTTCTCTCCTGTGTCTCCAGCGTTTAACCTCACTTTGGACAAAGGGGTTCTCTTTCGTTTGACGTTTCAAGCGTACAGAAAGTTGGAAATGTTGAGCCTGAATTCGTTGTTGGTGTACAGGGGCTGAACTCGGGATCTCAGGCCTGTGGAAGGCGGGCATCAGAACCACTGAGCTAAAGCCCTGGCCCTGCTTTTTTCTTTTTCTTTCTTTTCCCTATTAATTGTTTACATTGTATCTTACTCATTCTATTATTTCTCTATTTTTTAAAAACTGCAACATATTATGTGTTTTCTGATCCCTTTGAGAGGGTGTTTAAATTGTGGGGCCTCAGTCTCTCAGTCGGTTTCCTAAGTCGGAGAAAGTTCCCTTACACAATCGGGATACACCACCCAGAGCCGGGAAGTCGACGTGCATACTGTGTCTTCGTACGACCCCGTGCACGTTCTGCCATTGTCCCTTGTGCATAGTAAGTATTTTTCTTCCTGGTTCAGGTTTGAAACTGGGACCACGCTTCGCCTTGAGTAGCTGTCACTTTAACCTTTCTTTTCTTTTCTTTTTTTTTTTTTTGAGTTGCACAATTCTTTTCTTTCTATCTTTCCGCGGAGGGCAGCAGGCCAGTTATTTTAGAGGACGCCCTCTAGTCGCATTAGTCATCGCCGGCAGGCAAGTGCCACAAACGCTGCTCCTTTCTGCGCATGGCACCCGCAGGCCGCTCTGGCTCCTCTCGCCGTGTGGCACTGTTTGCGCCTTCCCGACAGGAGTCCTGGGAAGAAACGCCCCTCACCTCTCGGCGAGACGCACTTGTACCTGGAGGTTGACGATTGTGACTTTCTTTGTACTGTGATGTTTTCAGTTTTCCTTTCTGTTTTCTTTCCGGTACCAGGAATCAAACTCGAGCCCTTGTGCTTCCAAGGTAGGTGCGGTACCGCCTGAGCTAGATCCCGGGCCTCCTTTCTTTCCCTTAAGCCCCGTGCGAGGGGTGCTGGTGGGGCTGAGTCTGCTGGACTGACTTCTGCAGGGAGCGGTAGCATTTCTGAATCTCCGCAGGTGTCCGGGACGGTACACGGCATGGCTCCTTATTTGTTGAATGAGAAAAACTCTGCGCATATTTATTGAGAAAGACAAAGCTATTATTAAAATACCCCGTGGTTCTGAGCTCCTGTGTAATAAAGCAAAAATAAGCTTTGCAAAAGCGCTTTATGATTTGTGAACTTTTTTTTTCCTTCGCAGTCCGCTGGGTGGAGCCCAGGGCCTCACACACCTGGGCCAGTGCTGAGCCCACCTCTCCCTCTTGCCGATACCCCTGTGCGGCTAGCAATGGAACATTCGGGATAAGATGGTGTCACTGACCACAATTTTAAAAAACATAATAAACTGGGCATATTCCTGTGTTCCTTCCGAATGCTGCACATCCTGTTTGTCCTTTTTTAAAAATTAAATTGTTGTTTGTTTGTTGTTTATTTGAGACAGGATCTCACTACGTAGTTTGGCCTTGAACTCATAGCAACCTTCCTGACTCAGCCTCCTGGATGCTCAGATTACAAGCCGGTGGCATCATGCCTGGCTGTTTCAGTCACTTCAGAGTGTAACTGTTGAATAGTAAAAATTCAGCCTTTTGGGTATAAGATTCTGCGAGTTTTTCAATTTTTTTTTTTTTTTTTGAGACAGGGTCTCGCTTTGTACTTCAGGCTGGCTCTGAGCTCACTATGTAGCCCAGGCAAGCCTCGAACTCAGCAATCCTCCTGCCTCTGCCTCCCGAGTGCTGGGATTACAGGCCTGAGCCACCATGCCTGGCACTGTGGTATGTGGTATTGATGGCTGGTGGGAGTGAGTCTCCACGCCCAGCATTGTATGTGGTTACCGGGGATCGAACTCAGGACCTTGCGCTTGTGAGGCAGGCGCCGGAACCACTGAGCTAACCCTCCGGCCCTGGGAAGGCTTCTTGCTTAGCCTCGGCTTTCTTGCCCCCTCACCCAAAGGGAAAGGCTGATTACAGGTGCTGCCCCGCCCAGGGGACGCGAGCTCGCGTGGCGACCCGGTGACCACAGGGCTGGCTGTCACCCGCGGCCGTGCTCCGCGGCCGGGGACCCGTGTCTGGGCGGAGCGGAGTCGAGCCTCCTAAGTGCCGGGCGCAGCGAGGGCCGTCTTCACGGAGAGGCGCCCCGAGGCCTGGGGGATGGATTCCCTCGTGGGACTTGAACGCGCGGGACTCTGCAGGGGTGCTTGGGGTTAACCCCCACGGATGCCAGGCAAAGGTTCTAGTGATAGCAATGGTGATGGTGGTCACAGTGTGCCCAGTAGCTGACTCTTATGGGGCCTAAGGGTGCGTCTGCTGAGGAGCCTGCCGCCCGAGTCGCGTCGCCCCCTCGCTTCTCGCCACAACCCCGGGACCACGTCCTGGGACCGCCCCCCGGCCCTCGGTTTGCGGGCAAGAGAAGCAAGGCCACCGTGCGGTTTTCCCAAGAACCCCCCCCCCCCAGCCAGACAGTGACTGAATCTGGCGGAGCTCGGGGCTGCGCAGCGATCGGTGGGGGCGCACCCGGGAGCTGGCCCGGGGGCGCCTCGCGAGGGTCCCTGGAGGCCCCGCAGCCGCAGCCGGAAGTTCTGGGGTGAATTCTTGAGGCCCTGTGTAAAGCTGGGGGGCGGTGGCTCTTCGGGGCGGGTTCCCGCAGCGCCCCTGCTGGGCGCCTGCTGCTGGGAGCTCGCGTGGGGACCGGCAGAAAACCGCAGACAAAGGAAGGAGGTGCTGCCCCGGGCGACCCCGTGCAGAGCAGGATGCTGGCCCGAGACGCGCCAGGCACGGGGCTCCCCGAGGTCCTCGGGGCCGTCAGACCCCCCAGACCGCGAGTAGGAGGCAGGTGACCGGCAGCGTCGGCGACTTCGCGATTCAGGGGACGGAGGTGCGGATCGGGGAGACGCGGACATGCCGGAGCCGGCTTAGAGGGCTGGCCGGACCGTGTGCGGGTACCTAATACCCCTGAACTGTGTGCTCAGAAGGCCGAGACACGGCAGGTGCGTCCCGTGCGCGTCCAACCACAGTTCAGAGAGAAGCTTGGTCGCCGGCTGCGCTGGCCGCGCTTCAGTGGCCGCTGAGGAGAGGCGGCGTCGGCGCGGGACGCCGGGGAGGGGCGGCAGCCGGTGGGGCCCGCGTGCTGCCGGGCTGCCGAGCGTGACTTTCGTCCCCGGGGGCCCCAGGGCCTTCACACCAGGCTACGTCCCCAGCCCCTCAAAAAAAATTGATTTTTGGAGACGAGGTCTTGTTACGTTACCAGCGTCGCCCGGGCGGGCCCCCGGCTCGTGAGCCTCCCGCCTCAGCCTCCCGGAGCGCTGGGTATCCAAGCGCGTGTCACCGCGCCCGGGGCACAGCGGCGGCCCCGGGCCCCAGAGGTCGGTTCGGGCTCCGCAGGGGCCGCGGGGACAGTGGCTTCGGGCTCGGGCCAGGCTCACTTCGGGGTGATCCGCCGCGTGTCCGCCTGGGCGTTTGTCAGCGGCCTGGGGAGGGGGGCGCGGGGTGCCCGAGAGGAGGGGCGGGAGGGGAAGGACGAGGCCGCTCGGGCCCTGCCGTCGCCGTGACGAGACCGGTCCCTCCCGGGTGGCCCTCTGCCCCCGCGTCCGCTCCCTGGGGCGGCCCGGACTCCGCCGCGAGGGGGGCAGAGGCTCCAGGCGGGCGCCTCCCTGCCGCCTCCCGCAGGCCCAGCTCGGCGCCCGCCTCGGGGCTCCCGCGGCCCTGACCAGCCCCGCCTCTCGCTCTCCTCCCCGCAGTGTGCCCGGCCGCCTGCAAGTCCCACGGCTGCACCGCCGGCGGCCTCTGCTGCCACAGCGAGTGCCTGGGCGACTGCTCCGAGCCCGACGACCCCGGCAGCTGCGTGGCGTGCCGGAACTTCTACCTGGACGGCAGGTGCGTGGCCACCTGCCCGCCCCCCTATTACCACTTCCGGGGCTGGCGCTGCGTGAGCTACGGCTTCTGCCAGGAGCTGCACGACCGATGCAAGAACTCGCGCCGGCCGGGCTGCCACCAGTACGTCATCCACCAGGACCACTGCCTCCCCGAGTGCCCCTCGGGCTTCACCATGAACTCCAGCAAGTAAGTCCTGGCGGGCCGGGAGGAAGCCGCGCCCGGGCCGAGAACCGGTGCCGGTGACCCACCTGGGAAAGCGGGGCCTCGCCGCCACGGCGGCGCGCCTGGCATCTCAGCCGCCGGGGAGGCCGAGGCGGGAGGATTGCGAGGCGCGAGTCGTGCCTCTTCCGAATCAAACAGAAAGGGCTTCGGTGTAGCTCGGCTCTGGAGCGCGTGCCGTGTGGGAGCGCTGGGCCCCAGCCCCGGGCTCCGTGCAAAGCCAGAGTCCGCTGCGTGTGCAGGGGGTCGCTGTGGCTGGCAGGCTGCGCTGGCTGGTGACGGGCTCGGGTCTCTCCGATGCCAGTTTCGCCCTCTGTTTTGGTTCTGAGCTTCCATGCAAAGGCAGGGCCTTGCTGTGTGGTCCGTGCTGGCCCCGAGCTCACTCTGCGGCCCAGGCGAGCCATTTTTTTTCTCAGAAGGAACCAGGTAGTAAATACTTGCAGTGGTTTTTACTGCTTATCGAAGCTTGTCAGGCTTTGCTTCAGAACAAAAAACTTAAAGGGGGAAGGAAGCCTTTCATCTGCCCTGGACTCCTCTGCGTGGACCGGCCTCAGGGCTGGAGCGAGCCTCATTGTTACCACCGCTGTGTTATTACATCACTACATCGTTACGCGTCACTCTACTGTCACACTACATCGTTGCCCTATATTGTTACACATGGCTGTATCGTTACGAGTGCTACATGGACGTCACAGGCTCGTGATCCTGGCCCTGCAGAGACTGCGGCAGGAAGGGCTGTCCCTGAGGGGCCGAGTCCAGCTTGGGCTACACAGTGAGACTCTGTCTTAAAAAAAAAGCTGACCAGTTCCCCTCGCGGCCCTGGGCTGAAGCCGGGCTGTGTGAAGGGTCAGCCCGCGGGCGCTGCCGTGCGGGGAGGAGGGCCACCCCCTCGGCGTTCCTGGGCTTTGCGTCGCGTCTCTCCCCACCGTTTGGGTGAGAAATGGTTGCATTTTCTGTCGTTGGCCACGACTCAAGTTTCCTCACACGTCCCGATGTTTTGGCAGCTTCTGAGATGAGGTATTTCGGTGTCCGGGGCCATAACCAAGGTTAACAATCTGTTCCCTGGCCGGGCGTGGTGGCTCACGCCTGTCATCCCAGCACTCGGGAGGCAGAGGCAGGAGGGTTGCTATGAGTTCGACGCTAGCCTGGGCTACACAGTGACCTCAGGTCCAGCCTGAACTACAAAGTGAGACCCTGTCTCCCCCCGCCCCAAAAAAAGTCCGTTTCCTGGATTATTTTTTTTATTGTATGTGTGTGGAGGGTTAAAAAAAAATACAGCACCACAAAACAACAGAAAAACAAATTAGAAACAGACGCCCGCACGTGGGAGGCCTTCAGCGGCCCTGCTTATGTAAAAAAATCTTCCTCTTTGGACTGGAGGATTCGCCAAGCGAGAGTGCTCGGTGGGAAATTTTATTTTGCTAGGTGGAGGGTTGGAAGGAAGCCGGTTTTTATTTTGGTTCTTAGGAGTCTTTCTTTTAGTGTTTATGGAACCTGAAAGAACAATATGTTTTATTTTAGTCATTGTTGATTTAGAAAACAAAACAAAATGAAAACATCAAGTGGCTCTGTTGACTCAAAATAATTCACTAGAGCTCACCTTTGTACGCCTAATAGAACCTTTTTCTTTTTTTTTTTCTTTGGAGGGGCAGTGTAGCAGTAAGGTTGGGAAGATGACTATTTTCCTTTTGATTCCTTCTGTTCTCTGTCCCACATTTGAAAAAAGAATGTTAATGGCTTCTGGGGAGATGTTTATTTGAAAGGTGTTGGATTAAAATAAAAGGCTTTTCTCCCCTCCCATAACTAAGGTCTAAGAAATATAACAACTTTGTTACTTGCATTGATGGTGTGTTAAAACGTGGAACAAACTTGCTAAGCAATAGGTCCTTGGTGAGCTGGGTGTGATGGTACGTGGCTGTGATCCCGGCACTTAGGGAGGCTGAGGCAGGAGGGTCGGCATCAGTTTGAGGCCAACCTGGACTACAGAGTGAATTCAAGACCAGCCTGGACTGCCTATTGGGTTCCCAAGGACTGGCTGTGACTCCCTTGGGTCACGAGGCTCCGGCTCCGCCCACAGCCTCCCGCGTCTCCCTCCTCCTGTCCACAGAGATCTCTGTCCTGAGAGAGACGTTGGCCCCGGATCTGTCGTGATCCGCGCACAGGCAAGAGTACTGTCACGCTCCTCGCAGAGCTCGGTATGGGTTAAACCTATGCCTGAGGCCACCTGGGAGTCCGAGGGGCCAGCATCCAGGTCGTAACTCAAGACTTGGGTTGCACGTTAAAACTAAATTTCAGTCATCAAGCAAGTCGTTTGGGAGTGAGACCTGCTGTGCCCCGAGGATGCTCTGAGCTCCTCCAGGAACCTCTCCTGAGTAAAAGGCAAAACGGAGGAGCCGGTCCCGATCACTGTGGTGGTATTTTACCTTACAAGATTAAAAAAAAAAATTAAGCACATACGTTTTTTATTGAAGATTTTATTCTGTGGGAGGCCGATGCGGATGGTTCCGGTCGCCAGTGTGGCTTGATACCAGCTGGGGCCGGAGGCGTATCTTTCCCGTCCCTGTGGCCCAGCAGGGATGTAGCGGTGAGAGCAGCGGACCTCGGCCTCTGGGGTCACCCCACGGTCCCGGGGGCTCAGTGGGTGCCTTTTCCTGACACGCGGGCACTGCTGGGAAAGGGTGTCACGATCCTTGCCCTCTCCTGGCTCTCCCTCAGCGCCCCCAGGTCCCCTCACCCCGTCACATCCGGCCCAGCTCTCTGCTTATCTTTCCCAACACACTGGCCGAAGGGGTCTTTGGAAACTTGACCGCAAGGTCCTGCCGAAGCCCATGCAGCTGCCCCCAGGATGCCACCTGTCTCATTTCTGAGCCCCCCCACCCATGGCTATGGTCCAAAGGGCTCATCCTCCAGCGTTGCCAGGTTCATTCTTGGGCACATCCCTCCTTTTAGGCTCTTTTCCCAGCCTTTATCACGAGCTGATATTTTGGGTGTCAGTTTGTTTCTCCTCCCTTGCCAGATCGCGAGCGTGGGGAGTGTACCAGCTAGCACTTGCTGTGTAACAAATTCACTCGCGCAAAAATCTGCTGCTTTGGGTCCTGTGATTCTGTGGCTTGGCTCGTGGTTCGCTGGCCGGGGCTGGTTTGGCAATGCACGGAGTGTTTCGGGGCGGCCTCTCACGTCCGAGGTGGGTAGCTGGGGCGGGTCACCACGGGGTCTTCCAGCACAGCGGCCAAGAAGAGCTGGCTCCAGTGTGCAAGGGTTGCTCCAGCCTCTGCCTGAATCACCATGGCTTCTCGGTGAGCCGCGTGGCTAAGGTGAGGTCGAGCAGGTGGGGAAATAGCTGTTCTTCCCGGGAGGGGCCGGGAGGAGACCGCGAAGAACCGGTGACGTAGTCGCAGAGCAGACGTTCTGTTTCGTTTCCTCCCCGGGACCCGCAGCACAAAGCAGGGACTGGCGCAGGGCCGGAGGGTGAACGTTTCAGCGTGGAGGGCAGCGCTGGCTCGGCCCCAGCCCGGCGGTGCCAAGCGGGCTCCGGCAAGGTGCCGACCCATGGTGTCCAGAGAGCTGCTCTTTGCAAAAACAAGTGCTCAGCTGGGTCCGCGTTGCTAACTCTGAGCGGCAGGCGCTGCCCGGGCCGCCGCCACCCTCGGCCTCTAGTCCCCTGCCGGCCCCGCCCTTCCGACGCCCTCGGCGAGGTCGTGGCGGTTCTGACCTCAGCCACGCGGGGCGGGGCGTCGCTGGGCGCCCCGGGGAGCTTGGTCTCCGGGACCCTGCGGTTCCCTCGGCCGCTGGCCGCGCTGCGGGGCCCCCGCGCACCTGAGGTCTGGCCCGCTCGCTGTGCCGGGCCCTGCGGGTGACACGGAGCCCGTGAGGTCCCGTCTGCCTCCCCTCTGCAGCGCGACGGCCGCTTTTATTTTGGCTCAGAGTCTCGGGGTCCGGTGCCGGCCCGTGAGGGGCTGGCAGGGCAGCTGGCCGGAAGGGCCGGGGACGCTCGGGTCCGCCCTGCGGGGACCACCCCCAGTGGTGGCCGTGAGCCAGCACCTCCCACGCACGCCGGCCCCGGGGCCCTTCAGGCCCAAGCCGTCGCCGTCGCCGCCGCAGCCGTGGCCTCCGAACGAGGCGGAGGTCTGCAGAGGGACACGCGGCCGTCGTGGCCACGCGCTGAGCCCCACCGCCGCTCCTCCTCCCTCCCGAGAGCGCCGGCCTCTGGGCGCCCCAAGCCTCCAGGCCCAGGGCGTGCGAGGGGCTCCGTCCCGAGTCACCCGACGCTCCCGATGGGCACGTGCCTGCCCCTCGCGGAATCCCACGAGTTTCTGAGGCTCCGAACTGGAGACCTAGACAGCTACGCGGCACACGCTGTCTCTCAGCATCTGTGGGCCCAGAAGCCCCTCGAATACCAAGAGCTGTGAATGTCTGAGGCCTCGAATAAAACAGCCTAGTCAGCTGGGTGTGGTGGCGTGTATGTGTCATCCTGGCACTCAGGAGGCTGAGGCAGAAGGATCGCCACAAGTTGTCCGAGCCAGGCCTGGGCTGCATAGTGAGCTCAAGGCCTCACTGCGGTGAGACTTTGCCTCAGAAGACAAAACAAAACGAAGTAACCAGCCACAAGAAAATAGTGTACTGCAGGTCGAGTGCTCCTTTTTCAAAATGCTTGGACCCAGAAAACTTTAGACTTGAGAATTTATTTTTCAGATTTTAGAATATTTGCATAAACATAATCAGACATGCTAGGGATGGGCCCCAGAAGGCTAAACATGGAGCTCGTTTATGTTGCATGCGTATGTTGTACACGTGGTCTGAAGTCACACAATTTTCTTTTTAGAAAACAATTTTCTAAAATTTTTATCTATTTTTGCATGAAATGAATCCACGGCAGGCTTGTCCAGGACTCGAACACTGAATTTCAGGGCTGGGGAGGTTTTAGGTTCGAGAGATTTAGACGCATCTCCGGGCTCTGCAGCCTGTATCGGTGTCTGTCTGGGCACCGCCCGCCGCAGCCCGTCCCCAGCTCCCGGAGGCCCCTCCGGCCAGTGCGGAGCCCCCGTCAGCAGCTGCGTGCGCAGTGCAGGGAATAAAGGCAGGAAGAGACCGGACGCGCTCGGCACCGACGCGGTGTCTCCCGGCAGCTGTGACCTCTGGGCGGTTGAACCTCTGGATGCAGAACACAAAAGATCAGAGCGCGCAGGTAGGAAGGGCCGGCCCCGGGCTTTGTGACTCCGAACCCCCAGGTCTTTCTGAGGAGCTGGACGCACCGGCGTGTGGAAGACACTGTGGGATGATGATACTACAGATGAAATCACGAGCTCAGTGGGAAACACTTTGTGTCAGTGAGGCGTGGTGCGGCATGCGGGAGGCTGAGGCAGGAGGATTGCGTAAATTCAAGGCCAGCCTAAACTACATAGTGAGACCCTGTCACAAAGGATGAAAACCAAACACACAAACCACACACACACACACACACACACATGAAAGAAAACCCAAGAGCATAAGCTATTTAAACGGTCTGGGTTGTTTCTGGGTGCGGAGGGCTTCACGTGGTATCTCTCGTGCATTACCTCTCGCCTTGTGGTGCTGTCTTCTCTGTGTGATGCCCACGAGGTGTGTGAGACCAGCAGGATGTAACCCGAACTGGCTTCAGCAGGATGAAAGGGGTTCGGTGGGGCCCACAGCCCCCAGTTCAGGAGCGCCTTCAGGTCTGGCTGTATCCAGGAGCTCGAACGGCACACACGCGCAGTCTCTCTCCACCTCTGTCTCTGTTTCACTCTGTTGCCTTTGCCCGCAGGCAGCTTCTCTGCCACCCACGGCGCAGCTGGCACCCTGGCACCGTCCTCATAGGGCCCTCTGGAGGCGTAGCAAAGTCCTCGTGGGGCTGGCGGTGCTGTGCGTGGCTGTGCGCCCACGGGGGTTACAGTGGCGTCCAGCCTGGCCCTGCGCCCTGCAGGGTCTAGCGTGGCATGGCCGGTCACTCGGGAGAGGAGTGGCCCCCGCTTTGTCTCGGGCTGAGGCTCGGGGTGCCCAGCGCAGACCGGCAGAGCCAAGCACGGTCGCAGGGCGTGAGCAGTGCCGTGCCCTGCCCGGGAGTGGGGACCGCCTCGCGGCCAGGCCGTCCACGTGCTCCTCGCCCTGACCGCTGGCCTCTCTCTGTGCAGCCTCATGTGCGCCCCGTGCCTGGGGCCCTGCCCCAAGGTGTGCCACCTCCTGGAGGGCGAGAAGACCATCGACTCCGTCACCTCGGCCCAGGAGCTCCGGGGCTGCACCGTGATCAACGGGAGTCTCATCATCAACATCCGCGGAGGCAGTGAGTGTGCTGGGTGGCGGGGCGCGCAGCACTCCGGGAGGCTGAGGCAGGAGGGCCACAGGTTCCGTCTCAGCTGGGCTGAGCGATCCAGGGGGACCTTGTCTCAGAGCAAAAGTGATTACTTTTCATGTTGGGGCTGAGGAGATCCACGTTTTGTAACCCGCGGAAACAGCCGCTGTTGTAGATCTAGAGACAGAATTTTCAGGGGCTCTGTCTGAGGCAGAAGCATTTCTGTGTTTGCTCAGCCCCACTGCTGAGCACCCACGGGGGACAAGGTCACGTGCTTACCGTGATTTTTGTGTGTGTGTGTGTGGTACCAGGGATCGAACTCGGGCCTTTGTGCTTCCAAAGTAGGCTCAGTACCACCTGAGCTAAATCCCTGGCTCCGTGATGGATTTTTAAAATGAGCAAGTCAGGCCGGGCATGGTGGCACACGCCTGTCGTTCCCAGACCTGGGGAGGCTGAGGCGGGAGGATCGCTGAGAGTTCAAGGTCAGCCTGGGCTCTGTAGTGAGAGCCCGGGTACTGGAATCCACGGTGTAATATTTCCATAGACCCTCCGTGTGTCCCGCAGTGGACTGGACGTCTTCTCCTGATGACTCAGAGCACGCGATACCGTGTGCCAGCACTGTAAATAGCGGGTCTCCGTGTGGTCAACTTTAGGCAATCATGACCTAAAAAGCGTCTATATGTGTTCCACGCAGGTGTCATTTCTTTCCCCAAACACTTTTGCTTTTCAGTGGGTTGAATCCACAAACCTGGGATCCACGGATCCAGAGAAGCAGCTGGATCCAGCTGTGTAGAGAAGCCCTGGTGGCCATCCCTTGGCTCTGCTATTTCAGTACGAACGCAGCTGTATGCCCAGGCTGATGTGTACCAGGGCTCTGTCCCAGTCAAATCGACCGTATCAAACAGGCTGAAATGGGCCAGCGGGCTGTTGCTTGCCAACCTGTGAGACAGAGATTAAAGGAAGTTGCCGTTTTAAGAAGCTTCCTGTCTGGGGAAGGAAGGCTAGAAGCCATGATGCCACAAACCAAGCAGCTTGATGGGGATATTTTTCCCTGGATGGGGGAGGCGGCCGGTGCCCAGGCCCGAGGCAGCAGCAGGGAACGGAAGGGACTTCGCGCGTGTGTTGAGCATGACGGGTTTGAAGTCATGTGCAGCCTGCCGGCGGCCCCCGCCCCGCCGGAGAGAGAGCCCATGGCAGATTAAATCGTGCCCGGACCCTGACAGGTGGCCTCTGCTTCCCACAGACAACCTGGCGGCGGAGCTGGAAGCCAACCTCGGTCTCATTGAGGAGATTTCCGGGTACCTGAAAATCCGCCGATCCTACGCTCTGGTGTCTCTTTCTTTCTTCCGGAAGTTACATCTGATTCGAGGGGAGATCTTGGAGATGGGGTACGTGTCGCCCGGTTCTGTGTGTGTGTGATTCCAGCGCTAGAATTAGAAATGTTTAAGGTTTTTGATATATTTTTTTTTCACCAAAAAAGAAAACAATGTATCTGTTCAGAGAAAGGGCCCGGAAAACCGCCAGAAGAGGGAGCCTGTCCTGGGGCTGCTGCGGGTCCAGACCCGAGCGCGGCCGAGGGGAGCCCGGGCCGTCAGCGCGGGCCGAAGGTTCTCCCACCACGCTGCCCTGTCCGGCAGAGGTCGGGCCTCGCGCTCGGCCTGTCCCGTGGCTCCCGTGGCTCCCGTGGCTCCCGAGCTGGGCCTTCTGCGCCAGCGCGGTTCACGGGGATCAGGTTACAGGTCACACGTGGGTTTCAAATGTCACGGGAGCCACATTGAGAACACCGTTAAAGACACAGACGAGGTTAAACTTGCCCCGTTTACCCCGCCGGGATATGTTATTTCGACACGGAGTTAACTGGCAGGAGATTACCCAGGTGATTTTTACGTGTTCTGGTTTTTGCCACGTCTTTGAAATCGTGGTTGTGCGTCTGGCACGGCTCGGACCGGCCCGTTTCGGGCCCCCGTGTTGTGTGGGACACAGACAGCGGCCTCTGTGCGTGACGGCGTGGGCCGGACGCCTCCTCCTCCGCCCGCTGTCATCCCCAACTCCCGTCCATCGCAGCTGCAGAGCCGATGAGGACGGCTTCAGTGAGGTGGTGCAAAATAAGCCCTTCCTGGGGCTGGGGATTTAGCTCGGGGGTTCCTGTGCCTGCCTTGCAAGCGCAAGGTCCCTGGTTCAATCCCCGTAATTACATATAACAGTGCCAGGCGTAGTGAGTCACGCCCACCAGCAGTCAGTGCCACACACCACAGTGCCGGGCATGGTGGCTCACGCCTGTCATCCCAGCACTCGGAGGCAGAGGCAGGAGGATTGCTGAGTTCCAGGCTTGCCTGGGCTACACAGTGAGCTCAGGGCCGGCCTGAACTACAGAGCGAGACCCTGTCTCAAAAAAAAAAATATATAGCCTCCCCCCATCCCGGAGCCCCTCTTGCCACCCCAAGAGCTCCCACGGTAACAAACGCGGGCAGGACGTGGGCCGAGAGGCGCCCTTCCGCCAGAAGTCCCGTCAGCCCAGCTCGTGCCCGGGGGTCCTCCCTGAAGAGCACGTGTGCCCACAGCAGGGCCATCCCCACGGGCCGCGTCCCGGCGAGGCCTCAGGCCCACCAGCAGGCGCGAGCACAGGCGCCGCGCGGCCCGGGACGGCTGCGGAGGAGGGAGGGCCCCGAGCCCCGGAGCTCGCGCTGCGTGAACCAGGCCCACGCGCGGTGGCGTCCCTTTACAGGGACACTCGAGGTCTGAATGAAAAGCAAACTGCAGGGTGGTAGGAGGCAGAGAGACCTTCCTCAGATGGGAAAGGGGTCAAGGGATGGAGCGGGCGGGCGGGGTGGAGAAGGGGCTGCGCGCGTTATGTGGGTTACACGCGTGGCACACGTTCCGTGCGTTCCGTGCTTCACGTGTGACAGGAAGCAACTGCCCGTAAGGGGTGTGGGCACCGTGCGCCGCAGTCGGGTCCTGACGAGAGGAAGAAGAAGGTGAAAGGAAACGTGGCGTGGATGGCCGGCGGAGCCCTGCGGACGGGTGTGGGTCCCCACGGGAAGGGAGGCGGCGTGGGGCTGTGACGTTAAGGGAAATGAATTAGACACGAGGCTTGAACGTTCCGCGGTGTCTCGAGAGAGAAACCCGAGGTGTTCCGCGAAGCGTTCAGAGGGAAATAAAGGAGCCATCGGCCTGTCAGGCCGGCCGCGCCTGCTTCCGCCCGAGCAGGGCTGCGCCCTCGGCCTCGCTGCACTCCGGGGCCGGGACGGGCCTGCCCTGCACAGCCGCCCTGCCCGGACGCCCTGCCGGCCCCGGGCCCAGGCCCCGCCGGGCCGGCTTGAGCCGCGCGGGAGGGGAGCGCAGGTGACCAGGCCCGTGCGCTCCGCAGGAACTACTCCTTCTACGCCCTGGACAACCAGAACCTGCGGCAGCTGTGGGACTGGAGCAAGCACAACCTCACCGTCGCGCGGGGCAAGCTCTTCTTCCACTACAACCCCAAGCTCTGCCTGGC
>PVIC010010759.1:32715-42868 GCA_004025085.1 Thryonomys swinderianus
GGCTGCCCCTCCGTCCACTCTGGGCAGGGCCGGGCCTGGCCCTCGGCTCACACAGGGACGGGGCCCTTCGGGGAGCAGCACGGCGCCCCGAACTCACTGGGAGGGGAACGCGTTTTTCAATACTGCAGCAGCTTGATTTTTTTTTTTTAAACTTCCTAGGTGAAAACGAATTACTTAAATTTTCTTTCATTCGGACAACTTCTGACAAGATCTTGCTGAGGTGGGAGCCGTACTGGCCCCCCGACTTCAGGGACCTCTTAGGGTTCATGCTCTTCTACAAAGAGGCGTAAGTAGAGGGGAGCGTGGGGAGGGCGTGGGGCCCCGGGCGCCCCGGCTCCGTCTCCGCCCCCCCCCGCGGGGAGCCAGTGCCCCAGGCTCCGGTTCTCCGTCCCGCCGGGGATGGTGGAGTCAGCAATAAGCCTCTTCGCCAGAAGTCAGAAATCACAGAGGTCGGGTTTCCCTTTGGAATCTTTTAAAATTTCCTCTTATCTTGAGACAAGCCTTGCTGCACTGTTCAGTCTGGCCTTGAGCTCCCAGGTGGAAGGATCCTCCCGCCTCAGCCTCTCGACTGCTGGGTCCCAGGCCTGGGCTACCACGACCTTTCTAAGCGCCGGACCGCAGAGGCTGCGTTTGTCCCCAGCGCGGGGCCTCTGTGTGTGCTGAGACGCAGGCCCCGCAGCCACCGGCAGCCCCTCTCATTCTGAGTGTACGACTGCGCTCGAACCCCTGGCTTATTCTTCTTCCGGCTTTTCGGACAGGGCGTCCCTTTGTCGCTTCGGCGGTCTGTGAACTCATTGATGACCCTCCCGCCTCGGCTTCCCGAGCGCTGGGGTCACAGTTGTGTCCGGCCACGCCTGGCTTGTGCTGGAATTTTTTTTTTATTTTTATTTTTTTGGCCTGGTACTGGAAATTGAACCCAGGACCTGCACACTGAATTATACACTGAACTCTTAAAAAATTTTAAAGTTTGAGGGCTGGGGATTTAGCTCAGTGGTTCTGGCGCCTGCCTAGTAGGTACAAGGTCCTGAGTTCGATTCCTAGAAACCACATACAACAATACCAGGCGTGGAGACTCACGCCCACCAGCAGTCAGCACCACACACCACAGTGCCGGGCGTGGCGGCTCACGCCTGTCATGCCAGCACTCGGGAGGCAGAGGCAGGAGGATGGCTGAGTTCCAGGCTTGCCTGGGCTACATAGTGAGCTCAGGGCCAGCCTGAACCAGAAGGCGAGACCCTGTCTCAAAAACAAACAAAAAACAAAACAAACAAATTTAAATTTTGAGACAGGCTGGGCTTGACACTGTGACCCTCCTGCCTCCGCCTCCTGGGCTGTGGAGATCACAGATGCGCGTGTGCGCGCACACACATGCACATGCACGCACACGTACGCACACACACACACGTACACACACGCCACAACCGGCGGGATTTTCGAGGGGCGCGGCAGAGGCCGCCACGGCGCCGATGCTCATGGGAGCCGCCTGTCCTCCGCGCCCCTCCCAGCACCCGGGACGCGTGGGCGGCTCCCCCCGTTCTCCACGTTCCCAGGGGCCCTGCAGGCGCCGCCCGCCAGCCTGTCGCTGAGCCTCTCGGCCCCCGCCCTGTCCACGGGCCCTGGCAGCGCAGGGAGCAGCGGTTCGAGCTGTGGCTCCTACTGTGTCCGCCCGTCCGTCCGCCCTGGCTGCGCCCCGGTAACCGCCTTCCCCCGCTCTGTGCCCCAAGCCCTTACCAGAACGTGACGGAGTTTGACGGGCAGGACGCGTGCGGCTCCAACAGCTGGACCGTGGTGGACATCGACCCGCCCACGCGGTCCGGCGACCCCAAGCTGCAGAACCACCCCGGGTGGCTGATGCGGGGGCTCAAGCCCTGGACCCAGTACGCCATCTTCGTCAAGACCCTGGTCACCTTCTCCGACGAGCGGCGGACCTACGGGGCCAAGAGCGACATCATCTACGTGCAGACGGACTCCACCAGTACGTGCTGCCTGGGAGCCGGGGCCTGCCGGGGCCCGGCGTCTCGGTCCCGTGGGCCTCGCGGACACGGCCCGGCCCACTCGCCTGTGTGGCGCCGGCTTCTGCGGGGCCCGGGACGCCGGGCAGGGCGGTGTGTGCCCGGCGCTCCGAGCGCCGGGAGGCTGAGGCGGGAGCGTCCCCCAAGTCGGGGCCAGTCTGGGCTACGTCAGGGGACCCTGTCTCAAAAAACCCAAACCGGGTCCAACGGACCAACCGGCCCCGGCGTGCCGCCGCATTTGTGGATTAACCGTCAGGTGCGCGTGTAGAAAGCTTTGCGGTGCCCGGGGCTCCGGGTTCGATGTGGCTTCACGCGCCAGGGTGGGCGGCCCGTCCCGCGGGCGGGCGTGTGGACGGCTGCACGTGCCTCGGCCCGTCGTGAAACATCCTCAGACGTTTGCCAAGTAGAAGAAGCGCCGCACGTACCCGGCTCCCCGCGCGCTGCCTCCCGAGCTTCACCTCCGCTCTTCGGGGCGGGGCTGGGGCTTCAGAGCCGCTGAGTTCCGTTATTTGAGAGGCCTCAGCTGCCCGCTGCCCGGAGTAGTTCTGGGGGAGGACGGCGGGGAGGGCGGCGGGGAGGGCGGCGGGGAGGGCGGCGCCTCCTCCACCCTGGGGAAGCTGCCGTGGGCGGAGACCCGGGATCCCCGCGCCCACCCCGGCCACCGCCCCTGGGCGCCCAGGCCCCGCGCTGGCGTCCGCGTGTGCCCCGCTTCCGTGGTCTCGGTGACCCCGCGGCCCCGGCCACACATCCGCCGCCCCTTTGTGCCCGCAGACCCGTCGGTCCCGCAGGACCCCATCTCGGTGTCGAACTCCTCGTCGCAGATCATCCTGAAGTGGAAGCCCCCCTCGGACCCCAACGGCAACATCACGCACTACCTGGTGTACTGGCAGAGGCAGGCGGAGGACAGCGAGCTGTACGAGCTGGATTACTGCCTCAAGGGTGAGCGCAGGGCGCCGCGGCCCCGCCCCTTTCATAGTTTTGATTTAAATTTAAAAAAAAATTTTTTTTTGAGACAGGGTCTTGCTTGTAGTTCAGGCTAGCTCTGAGCTCACTATGGTGCCCAGGCAAGCCTCGAACTCGGCAATCCTCCTGTCTCTGCCTCCCGAGTGCTGGGATGACAGGCGTGAGCCGCCACGCCTGGCTATAGTTTTGATTTAAAGTCGGAATCTCAGTAAGTCACTGAGCTGTCCAGGTGGGGGGGGGGGGTTCCGACTTGAGACCCTCCTGCCTCAGCCTCCCAGCGCGGGGATGACACGCGTGCATTGCTGTGTTTTGAAACATTGTACATGGCCACACATCCTGCAGACTCCTGTTAGAACTGGCTACCACCATGGGGCACATCACAGACGCTCTGGTCGCGGGGAGCCACACGCGCCCTAGCCGTGCGGGGCCCTCCTCGTCTGTGCCAGTGCAGTTTCATGGGCACGCACCGCGGAAGACACCCAGTCCGTGCGTTCTCAGCCTCCCCAGCACTCAGTGCTGTGGGATTCATTGTCCACGCCCCTCGCCATTCTTCCTGTCCCTCTTGCTGTCTTCCGTCTTACTCTGAACCCACGCGGGAACTCCGCGTGAAGCCGGAAACACAGCCAGGCGTGTCGAGAAGGCGTTGGCACAGCCGGAGGAAGATGACGGCCCCACCCAGACCCTGCAGTTTCTGCTTGCTGTGTGTTGCTGCGTGTCGTGCTGTTCAGCGCTGGGCCGGGCCCGGATGCTGCGCCCCCCCCAAGCTTTCCGCCCTCCTGCCTCAGCCTCCCGCGGGGCCGGGATTACACCCCCGCGCCCGCCGCTGCCCTCGGCCACGACCCTGCGCGTTCAGGGCGAGAAGCGGGCGCCGGTCACGCCCTCGCCCCGCGGTCACACTTTCGCGTAGAGTCTCTGCTCACGGTCACGCCCGGGCCTCCGGGCGGCCGAAGGAGAGCGGGAAAACGCGCGAGGCCTCGGACGGCGGTTTCCTCGCGCGAGACCCGGGCACAAACGGGAGGCAGCGAGAGACTCGGCGGGGCAGGACCGGCCTCGGCGGGGAGGGCGGAGGGCGCGAGGCGAAGGAGCAAGGGCTGGGCCCCCGGGGCGCGGCCTCTCCCCCGAGTCCCGCCGCCCGCGCTGCCCGGCCCAAGCGCGAGCGCCCTATCGTGCGTGCGATGCCATCCCCGCGGCGGGCAGAGGCTGAGTTCCCTCCCGGGCTTTATAGGACCCCGGAGCCCGCAGGGCCCCGCTCTCGGCGCCGCCTCCCGGGGAACCCAGGCCGCGGGCAGTGCCAGGGCTGGCCTGGCGCTTTTTTTTTCCTTTTAAAGAGCAACAGCTTTCATTCTGCGGCTGCCAGCCTGCGGGCGCCACGCGAGGCCTGGCGGCCGGTTTAGGTGGGTCAGCTCCGAGCTCACCGAGAGCGAGGGTGGCGCGTGGGCCAGCCACAGGCACACCCCGTGCCGCCGCCGCGCCGGGCTCTGGGGTCGGACGGTCACACGTGCGGACCGCGCTCCCGACCGACTTCCGTGATCCCGTTCACTGCAGAGGGCGCTTCGCCTGCAGGGTACACCTCCGTTTTCTCCCTTCCCATCAACTCTTTTTTTTTTCTTTTTAAGTTTTCATTTAGGTATCTTGTAAGAATTTAGCAAGTTAATTATCACGTATACAGACTGAGAATCAGGCTCACAGCCCAGAGAGTGTGTAAAACAGTTACACTGGGTCGGGGCACGCTGTTGGGTACCTTGTCCGTGCTGGGTCACAATGCTTTGCTACTCTTTCTCTTTGCTCCTGTTGCCTGCCATGTACGTATGCATATATTTGTATGTATCTGTCGTATGTAAGTTGGGTTTCTCGTCTCAGAGAAACCATGCGACCCTGAGGCTCGTGTGTCTGGGTACCTGACTGTGCCCTCGGGGAGCAGCCATCTTCCGACCCGGGACTCGCGGTTCCCTCTTCACGGCAGAGGCTACCCCGCGGCACGCAGACTCCACACTGTCTTCGTTCGGGCCTCTGAGGATGGGCCACAGGCTGCTTCGAGCCGTGTGTGGCCGGGAGAGCAGCGCGGGGGCCCGGCCCTCGCTCGCGGGAGACTCGAGCCCCTGCCGTCTCTTCCGCAGGGCTGAAGCTGCCCTCCCGGGCCTGGTCCCCGCCGTTCGAGTCCGAGGACGCCCAGAAACACAACCAGAGCGAGTACGAGGACTCGGCCGGGCAGTGCTGCACCTGCCCGAAGACCGACTCGCAGATCCTGAAGGAGCTGGAGGAGTCGTCCTTCCGCAAGACCTTCGAGGATTACCTGCACAACGTGGTCTTCGTGCCCAGGTCAGCGCTCTGCGGCGCCGTGGGCGTGGGCGGGGCCTGGCGAGCCCGCGCAGCCTCAGGGTCCGCCTTCGCCCCGCGCCCCTCGGGGCGGGCTCAGACGCGGCCTCCGCCGGGCAGCTTTCCGGACAGATCCTGGGAAACGGTTCCGCCTGGACCCATCTCTGCGTCTCGAAGTTTCCAACTCAGCTCTCTCTCCCTCTGCCCTGGAAGCTTCTTCTCGCCCTTCCAGAACCTTCCGCGGCATCTTCCAAGCCCAGGGACTCTGAGCTTTCAGGCCATCCTGCCAGAGAGGGTGCTGAGCCTAAAAGCACAAACCTGTGTCCTAGCTTTCCTTTTTTTTTCCTAATTCGGGCTGAGAGCGGAAGTCTGTGGCCACAGGGCAGCTGGGTCCTTCTCCCCGGGCACCTTTCTCTGCCCTCCTGTTGGAGAGGCTCAGCGTCAGAGCCCTTGGCAGCAGGAACTCGCTGCCTGGGTCCCCTGGGCTGCCGTACCCTGCCTTGAGCAGGTCTCTTTTGCCACCCTGTGCCTCAGTGTGCCTATCTGTACAGTGGGCATCATGCAGCCCGCCTCAGGATGTATGGGGAGTGGCTCCGGGCCCCCGAGGGCACCAGCGCCATGCTGCTCAGTCGTTACTGGTGCAGAAGCGGCACAGCTTTCTGGCGGCCCGCCTCGCCCTCAGGGGCTCCTGGCGGCCGAGGCGAGGTATGGGGTGTAGCGACCGTTGCTGCGCAGCGTGTGCGGGGAGGGTGGTGCCGGGGCCGTGTCTGCCCACGGAGACGCAGGGTTTCTGCCCAGGCACGTCTGCCCCCTCGTCGGTGGAGCCCACCGCGGGCACCCGAGCTGTGACCGCCCCTGCGTTCAGGGCCGCGGGCTTAAGTGAGGTGCCCGGGTTCTCGACGCCGCCGGCCGGGAAGCGGTCACTCCCGGTGGGAGTCCCGCGTGTCCGGCTGCTCGGCGGCCCCTCCGGCCCTGAGCCCTGCTGCCGGCGGCGCCCGGCCACACGCCGCTCATCTGGGCGCGCTCTGCGGTTAATGTTAATGTTTCTTTTGGAGAAACTGATTCCCTTTCGTGCGCTTTTCTCTCGTGACCGAGTGCGGTAGAGCCCTGCGTCCCGAGCCCGGGCCCCGAGCGGGGGCCGCGCTGGTACTGTGAACGCCGCCCGGCAGTCAGGGCCCTGCCCGGGGCCGGCGGGTCCGCGGAAGGCGGCTCCTTCCCGCCGCCGCGCCCTGCTCAGAGCGGCCGTCTTGTCTTCGCAGAATCCCCTCCGCAGGCAGCGGTGCCCAGGACGCTAGGTACGACTCCCCGGCGCCGCGCGGGCCCTGGCTGTGCAGTGCAGGGCCGGGGGCTGGGCGCGGGGCACACGGGGCCCTGGAGATCTCAGGGCTCCGTGGCTTTTGCATGTGACGACGGGCTGCCGCGGCGCTGAGATCAGACGCTTCACCGATTCACCAATTAAATTTCTCCCTCGGAAACGGAATCTGCGTGTGAATGTGGCGGGAAATCGAACTAACACACTCTTCCTGAGACACGGAATCTAAGGGTGCTTTCCGGGCCCCGCTTCCGCGCCTCCGTCTCCCCCCCCCCGTGCTCTTTCTCACTGGACATCTGTCCGCAGCTGCCACGTCCCCGGGCGGGCTGGGGCGGGCGTCCGATGTCCCGAAGTCCCGTCTCCTCCCTCCCGACGAGCTTCTCCCCTGCCGCGGAGGGCGGGCGGGGTGCTTCCCTCCAGGCTCCCGGGAGCGGGGAAGTCGGCTCTGGGGCAGCCGCAGGCCGGGAGGGTTTCGGGCCCCAGGAGGATGAAAGCTCTCGGTGCTCAGGCGAAGCACCTAAGGCGAGGGGAGGTGAGACGGGCGGGGCCCTGGCGACCCAGGCGAAGGCCGGGACTTTCCCAACGGGACCCCAGTGTCGCGAGAAAGTGCCCTGAGAGCCTCAGACGGGATCATGGGACACTGAGGGGCGGGTACAGGGCAAGGAAGATAACCGGTGGCGTGAAGACCACCTACGAATGGGAAAAGTCTTTACCGGCTATCCCTCAGAGAGAGAGAGAGAGAGAGAGAGAGAAAGGGGAGGGAGGGAGGGTTAATACCTAGAATAGAACAGAAACTCAAAAAAATTAAGAGACCCCAAAATAAAAGACTCCCCTAAAAAAACTGGGCAAATGAAATGAATAGACATTTCTCAGAAACACGAATGGCCAATACGAAAAGATTCTCAACATCACTGGGCATTAGAAAAGTGAAAACATCACGAAATCTTGAATAGGAACAAGAAGACCAGAAAGACAGGTTGGGGCCACAAAGGATTTTTTTTTTTTTTAGCGCAGAATTTTTACTTATTTGTTACTTGATTCCAGGCACCCGTATGGCTTGTTCTGCCCTCTAGTGGCCATGCGGGGTATAAGCCATCGTCCTGGAAGACCCAGAATCTTGTGATCTTGGTCTCCAGCAGGTTACGTCAGTCTCTTCCT
The DNA here is from genome assembly GCA_004025085.1 of Thryonomys swinderianus. Classification (NCBI taxonomy): domain Eukaryota; kingdom Metazoa; phylum Chordata; class Mammalia; order Rodentia; family Thryonomyidae; genus Thryonomys; species Thryonomys swinderianus. The sequence goes on from PVIC010010759.1 coordinate 40,477, forward strand.
TACTGATATTTGGGACTAGGTTACTCTTCGGAGTGAGGACTCCGCTGAGTACTGTGGGATTTTGAGCAGCACCCCTGGCCACCGCCCGCCCCTAGTGACAGCCCAGACGTGCCCAGGTAGTGTCAGACGTCCCCAGGGGGCGGGGTAGGAGCGACACGGGCACATCTCAGGACGCCTCCCATGTACCTCCCGCTTCCAGCAGGTCAGGCACGACCTTTGCCTTCTTGGTGCGCGCAAGACCCTTGTGGGTCCTACGCTCTGTTAAGGCTGCAGTGGCATCGTGTTATGGAGAGTGCTTTTGCCCCGTAATTTAAAAATTCTTTATTGCTAAACAGCGCTAATGAGCACCTGACCTTTGGGAGGAGATGGCACCAAGACGTGCTCAGAACAGGGTCGCCACAAATGTTTCTTAGGAAATGCAGCAAAGCAGAATGCACTTACATGAGGGATCTGCCGGTGTGGCCCGTTTGGTGAGGCCACTTTATGTGGCCGAGTGTTGGGCACAGATTTCTCGGTGGCTGTGTGTGAGCCACAGATGTATTGATTATTTCTGCCAGGCTCATTTGTGTCTGTGCTGAAATCCTCAGAATCCTGCTGAACGGCATAAATCTTAGTCCTGGCGCATAGAACCGTTATCTTTCTTTAATCCAAGGGGGCTTTGTTTTTTTTAATATGAAAACACCACAAAGAAAATCTTACTGAGTCATCTCCAAAGGAGGTTTTGTTTTCTGACCGCACATTTCAGGACTATAAAGCAATTAAAAACTAGAAATTAACTTCAAAAGTTTGCGCAGAAAACAAAGTTAACCACTTCGGTATCTACTGAGTCAGAACAGAAATTGAGACTTCAACTTACTGCTACCTGTCTGGAAAGTAATAAAAATCTGAGTACCACACCTGAGCTTGTTGAATATTGCCAAAGCTTAGTAGGCATAGATGGATTTACAAATTAAGAACATAAATGTATGAAAGTTTAAAAGTATAAAAATAGGGCTATGAAGGCAGTTTACTGGTAGAACACTGGCTTAGCGTGTATGGAGCTCTGGCGTGGTCCCCAAAAGAATAATTAAATAAAAACATAAATGCAAATGTAGCATTTATGGGAAAAATCCATGTTAACTAAACCAGTGGTAGATACAATCAAAGGGGGAAAATGCAAAGCCAAAGACAAGGATACAAAAGTAGGATCTGAGGAAAATTTTAATGTCTTTGACGCTTTCGTGGGGTAGGAAATTGTAGCACGTCTACACTGATTCAAGATGGCGCAGGAGAATGAAGTTGAGAAACCTCAGGAAAAGTGAAGACGCGTGTCAGTTCATTCTCTCAAAAAGGCCCCAGGCCGGGAGCGTTTTATGGGTGAATTCCTTCGAGCTCTGGGTGAACAGCTGTTGCCTTTGCTGGAGAAGCCACCCCAGAGTATAGAAACGTAGGAAAACCAGCCCAGTTCGTTTTATAAAACTAAAAAACGTTTCTAGCAGTAGAACGAGATACAGATCTTAGCCTAAGAGAAGGCCGCGGGCCACGCTGATCTGTGCCTTGGGATTGGGTCGTCCCCAGCAACACAAGGGAAGAGCAAGTTGTTGATCTCAGAAACTCAAGGATGGTGTAAGATACGAAGATGTGATGATGTAATCTAATTTTATCAAAAATCATACAGTATCACTAATTTGAAATCCTTAGGCAAAGAGAAGTGACAGACGGCGGGTTCTTACAAAACAAGGGATAGAATACTTCAGCGACATGAATTTCATCCAACAGCCACACGGATATTCTCAAAAGAGTCTTTATTAGAGTTGGAAGCAGAACAGGGCAGTGTGGTGCACTGTCCCTAATTGGCATTGCTCGGGGCGTCCGTCCGGCCAGTGCCCTAAAGCGAAGGAGGATCCTAGGGCATAGGGCACGAGAGGCGAGGGACGGGCACCGGGGCGGGCGCTGACCTGCGGGGGTCCATCCCCAGCACTGAAAACAAAACCTAAGAAATAAAATCACTGATGTCGGTAGCTCGAGGCCCGTGGGTTGCGGCTGCCTGTTTCTGTGAAGGAGCTTCATGGGGTGCAGCACAGACCCACCGCTGTGCCGTCCAGCGAGCTGGTCACGAGGCCGGAGATCGGGCCCAAGACCTTGAGAAAGAGTGAGCTCCGGGGGAACGCGGGGCCGCCACGGAGGAGCCAACGGAGGGGCCGGCTGGCAGTAGTTAGACTGCAGGACAGGGGGACACGGCTGTGATGCCAGCCCTCGGGGAGGCTGATGCAGGAGGATTTCAGTGTGAGTTCAGCCTGGCCGGCTGAGTGACTCAGTGAGACCTTGTTTTAAAATAAAAAATGAAAAGGGCTGGGGTGTAGCTCAGAGCAGAGATGTTGGGTTCCATCCCTACTACCATAAAAAAAAAAAA
>PVIC010010760.1:0-42775 GCA_004025085.1 Thryonomys swinderianus
CAAAATTAATTTTAATTGATTGTGATGGATTTGAGCAGAGGAGAATCCCTTTGTCCAACTGAAAAAATGAAGGACCAGAGGAGTAGAGAACAGATTATCTTTTCAAAGAGCAGAATCAGGTTTGCCATAGCCATCTCATGGGACTTCAGAGTTGCAGAAGACTAAAAACTGCACCATGTTTTCCATTCTCCCACTTTTTGAATGAGAATGGCAATTGCAGTTATAGTCTCCAGGCTCCACCATTATGTAATCTGTGTTAGAGAGACATAGAATATTTCTCCATTTAGCCCTCGAGTCACCAGACCAGGAGAAATAACGGGAGGCAATCTGAAAATTACTTTATACCATCAGGAATTCTTTAATTTTTGACAGAATGTGCAGAGTTTTCCTTCTGGATACATCCATTTTTTTTTTTTTTTTGAGACAGGGTCTCACTTTCTAGTTCAGGCTGGCCCTGAGCTCACTATGTAGCCCAGGCAAGCCTTGAACTCAGCAATCCTCTTGCCTCTGCCTCCTGAGTGCTGGGATTACAGGCGTGAGCCACCATGCCCAGCATTGTGGGGTGTAGTACTGATTGCTGATGGGCGTGAGTCACCACGCCCAGCATTGTGTGTGGTTATCAAGGATTGAACTCAGGACCTTGCGCTTGCGAGGCAGGCACTGGAGCCACTGAGCTAAAGCTCCGGCCCTACATCCATTATTTTGAGTGAATATTTGTGTTCTATGTAGAAGATGAAAGTAAATGGAATTCCTCCACAAAGGAGAAGTATAGTAAAGATAATAGTACCTTTCACCAAATCCATTTCTTTTTCCTCTGAGGCATGGCGATGGTCTGAATTTCCTAGCTAACTTGAGCTAGGTAAGACCGTGTGGATCTTTATAAATATAACAGAAGCAGAAGTGTCACATATTCATAGACCTTCTAAATCTAGTCCATAAAAATCACCCATGAACAATCATTTACTCTTTATCTATTTGAGGGAACCCTTGGAATTTATGTGTTTAAGATTCTGATGTTATAAAATGGAAAGAGACAAATTTCTGAAGCAAATCCAAATACAGTTTTATCAGATAATAACAGCAATGACTGGTAGGATTTTATTGAGTCAAGACTGAAAATGTAAGTTGATTTTTTTACCTGGCAGTCGTGTTACCTTGACTAGTACATTCTGTGTTTACAGCTTATATTTTTTCATACAGACACTTGGACCTGTTTTATATTTTAAAAATCATTTTACTTGGGGCCGGAGATTTAGCTCAGTGGTTCTGGCATCTGCCTCACAAGCACAAGGTCCTGACTTCTATCTGTAATCACATACAATGCTGGGTGTGGTGACTTGCCCACCAGCAGTCAATATCACATACCACAGTGCCACCACGCCCATCATCCCAGCACTCAGGAGGCAGAGACGGGAGGATTGTTGAGTTTGAGGCTTGCCTGGGCTACACAGTGAGCTCAGGGCCAGCCTGAACTACAAAGCGAGACCTTGTCTCAAAGAAAAAAAAATCATTTACCTTTTATATGTGTTCAATTTGTGCTTCATTAGCATGATAATCCATTCTGGTTTCCTAATATTGATTTCATAAATTACTGACCTGAATACCTGGTTCATCTGTTTTTATTGTTGGCTGGTTTGTTTGTAATGAAAGCATTTAAATTTATTAATTTTACTCTGAGTACATTCTACTTTGATTCTCTGAGTATAGCTGTGGCCACATTCCATAAATTTTGGCATATTATATTAATTTATCATGTTTTCTTTGTCATTGCTTTCTAAATGGCTCCCAATGTAGCTATTACTTCCTTATTGATATAAAAGTTTGTGGGGAATAACTTCACATTTTTATAGGCCAAGAAAACTGGTTTTAAATAGTGATCCTTTGCTTAGAGTGTAGGATTTGTGGATAATTTCTTAAACTTTTCTGTTTTGTTTTTGTGGTACTGGGGATTGAACTTCAGCCCTTGTGCGTCCAAGGTTGGTGTGGTACCACTTGAGCTAAATCCCCAGCCCCTCTTAAACTTTTCTGAACTTACATACCTTACAAAGTTTCTGAGGGTATTAAATGAGAAATTGCAGGCAAAACACAATCCTCATCAAGATACACCATTACATCTACTTGGATAAGTTTTCATTTGGTGAAATATTGTAAATGCATTTTCTTGTGGAAGTTTCTCCTTCCACATTTTAATTATGCAGTGTAACATCATTTGTTTGTGGTTCTAACTTTGAAAGACAGTAGAGTCTTGGCCTCATGTTGGGAGTGTCACTGAGATTGGAATAGTGATCTATGCTTGGAACAGCCAAATCTAAATCAACCTTTGAAATATTACTGGAGTTGGCAAGATGTAGGCTGGACCAAGGACATTACTAAAAGCCAGAAATTTGGAAGAGATAAAGCTGAGATTCAGACCAGCTGTGTCTTTCATCACAGCTTTAAGTCCTCCTTCCTGCATCTATGAATATCTGCTCTTTCTCTCCAGATTGACTCACCCTATTGAGAAAATAGAAGAGTTAAGGGGGACTGAAAGAAGCAAAATATTTTCTTAAAACCCAAGTGACATCACAACAGGAGTTGGCAGAGCCCTGTTCAGTAACAGAACCTAGAGCATGTTCAATACTGTAAGTAAAGTCCAGTGAAGAAGCACAGGGTTAGAACCATATTTGCCAGTAGTAATTGTTAATACTTACTGAATGTTTAAAACTGGGCATAGTGAAACATGTTAATTACTGTATGTGATTTGAATGAAATAGCTATTATTTAAATATATGGAAACTAAAGCTAAAAAATTTGCACAGTGCATTCAGACTTATAAAGCTACATGATGGAGAAAGATTTCAAACTGGAAGTTTTCTATTTAAGCTCTATATTTGGCAAAACCTTACCATGTAGCAGATATAATGGAGAACTAGTTCAGGATCAGTAAATTTATGATGAAATAATTTAGGTTATATGACCTTCTCAAGGTCACAAAGCTAATAAATTACTTGGTCATACCTGTAGGACCTTTTTTTTTTTTTTTTTGAGACAGGGTCTCACTTTGTAGTTCAGGATGGCTCTGAGCTCACTATGTAGCCCAGGCAAGCCTCCAACTCAGCAATCCACCTGTCTGTGCCTCCCGAGTGCTGGGATTATAGGCATGAGCCACCATGCCCAGCTGTAGGACCTTTTTTGAAATACCGTGTGGTTCTTTAGATATCATAGCATTGCATAGACTTTTAATTGTCATAGAAGCTCAGAATCCCAGAAAATTAACAAGTCATAACTATACAATTAAATATTAAAAATATATTTGTGAATTTATGCTTGTCAGTACTTGAATTCTCATAAAATTGTTCCTTGTAAAATATTATCTGTAACAGTTGCAACAATCTACTTGCTTATTCCAACTAGTTTTTTTAAGATCAGTGAAATACTGTCTGTAAAACACATATGAAATTCTAAAAATTTTTTAAACTACAAGACATCCATATCACTGTTGGGTTGAATTTGCTTTTTGTTATTAGCTACACACACACAATGCAGAAGTCTTGTACCTATGAGACATTTCTTCCCAATTATTTGAACAGGTGCTTTCTTTTTCTGGCTAAGTAGTTAGTAGCACTGAGTGTTGGATTTCTTACTGTGGGTAGCACATGGCCTAAATAAATTATCAGAGTAACGGATTCAGCAATAGAATAGCTTTTACTGGCATGTTTAATTACTTCCTATAAGATACTACACCAAAGTGCTATCTTGCTTTTCCCCAAGGTCCAACCACAAGCACATTACTGCAGGATAAAAATTATCAGGATAAAGCCAGTGCCATCTAGTGGTTTTGACTACTAATAAAAGACACTTAAACCATTTCTCATCACACGCTAACGCAGTGATGGTGAACCTGTTTGAGGTTTCAGTGATAGAAATGAAGCCCTGCAGCACATGTGCCATAGGTTCACCAACAGTGCTCTAACCTACTTCTTCTTCTTGACTCTGTAAAGTCAAGTTCTTGATAAAATGTTCCATATGTAACAGAAAAGGTCAGGATGTAGTTGACTGTTTCATAATGAAAAAAATCTCCAAGATTTTTCAAACTTGAAATAATTACATGCATTCAATATCATAGGTCACTTTTTAGGACAAAAAAGACATCACTGGATGAGGGAAATATGCTCTGTCTTTCTTTTACATAAATTTCCCAAGAGATTAGTTTCAGGGACTCTCAGTCCTGGCAAGTGTATTTTTTTCTTGTATTCATGATAATTTCTTTAATACAATGTTTTTACCATTTCTCTGAGAAATCAGCACTAATACTCATTAATGTCAAATAACAGAAAGATAATCCGGGGTTTATACAGCAGTGTGTGCCCTAAGACATCAAAATGAAGGCTTTGACAGTGGTCAAAACACTGGCTGGGTTGGCTGGCTGGTGGAGTGGGAAATATCCTTAATACACCTACATCAGTTTCCGGGGCACTTGCTCCTACTTTTAGGGATGGAAGCCAGCTTAGAGCATCTGCTTCACTCTCATTGTCCTGAAAATTCTGAAATCCATACATCGCTTGCCAAATACCCTTCCGATTGTAGAGAAGGAAAGAAAGAAACCATGGCTTTTTTCTTTAGTCATCTTTTCTCTGTGTCATAAAACAGTTGTTTTTCCTGGTCACACCTCTATGAGAAGTGATTGATCTTGCCTTTGAGGGTTCTCACTGGGCTATTTTTACTGATCCCTTTAGTACATTCTCTTAGGATTAGTACAATTAGTTCTGGATTTACTTAATTATATCTATTTGTAGTTGCATCAGACATTCAAATTTAAACTTTAATTTAAATTCTAAACTAGGTAATATCAAATGAATGTTAACTATGAAAACCCTGAAAAATGACTAGGTAAAATATTTTTAATTTATAGTCTTTGTGCTTTAAATTACTTTGTAGAGGCCTGGGAATTTTGGAGACTCATTAACCATCTTGTGTCTAAATCTATAAGGTAGGTAAGGTCTTTATTCCCTTATTAAATTCTTTCAGTTTGGAGGTCAGATCCCTCACCCATAGTCATGAAACTGAAATATTCCTACTCTAAGAGGAAATATGGTGATTCCAAATAATGATTCAGAATGCATTTTATCATAGGACCATTACAGCCTGGCATTAAATTTCAAAAGATTCTTGGGACTGTATTTCACTTCAGCAGTCTTGTTCTCTTTAGGAAAAATGCAAACTGAGTCCTAAATACATAACTCCCACCTTGAGCATAGTCCATGTGGAAGATAGAGGGAATGATTGTACTTAGAAATATCAAAGGAATTCTTACCGGCTCCTCTACATGCTGTCCTGAAAATCTTGAGCATTCTGACTACCCTAGCAAAAGTCAGCAGGAAGCTGGAAGGCAGAAGCTATTGAACTTTTGAACTCAGAAATGGCGTCTATTTTCTTCTGTTTGTTGACTCCTTTTTGATCTCAACTTATTAGAAAGATAATACCCTAACATTTTAGCATATTTAAAATAAACTGCTTCAACAATTCTCCAGGGAGCTCAGCTTAACTTTAGCCTTTTCTCAATCTCTAAAGCTCTTTAGTGCAGTGTGTACTCACCTTCACGAAAATGGTCTGTTAAGTAATTTTCCCTAACAGGGAGTTTACTTTTCTGAATACACACTAGGCAGAGATATTTATATTTCATTTGATCTCTTGAATGTGAAACCTTCTAATGTTGTGACCATCTTTGAAAGCTTCCTAATAAAGTTAAAAGACCAAATAGAGTGAAAATCTAGTCTATGGCTGTGGTGCTGGTGGTGATAATGGTGGAAAAGTTTGTCTAGGATTAGGATTAGGCCTGCATCTTTCAGATAGGATCTTGAATTCACACTTGCTGCATTCTCAAAGTGAAAAAAGAATAAGGACTAAAATAAAGAATTGAAAGGTGACCATCCTACATTTCCAAGTTTCAGCAAACAACAATGTAACACACTGCGAATGTGTTTTAAAATAAATATATTATTGCTAGTAAATTAGTTGGTATTTATTTCAAAATACAAATCCTACAATTATGTCACACATATCGGTATGTCACATTTTCACTTTTGCTTTGCGTGATACCTTTAAACATAAAAAAATCTAATCACAATAAGGGATAATATTTATTCCATTTCTAAAACTTATTTTCCCTTGCCCCTTCATTCAAAATATCGTCTAAATTTTCTTTCGGCTCTGTTCATGGCTCATCTGCTCACTCTATCCTTCTATCCAATAAAGATTCAGTAGCCTTGAAACAGGATATTTCATTCTGTGGCCACAATCACTGGTTCACATGAATTCTGTGGTCCAGCTTAATGGAGTTCAAGAACTTTTTTTTCTTAGACACCTATTGGATTCCTTCTATTCAAAACAGATTGGAAAAAGGAAATTGTTACTGATGGCAGAATGAATCACAAGGCAGCTTTAGATGGGACCCCTGAACTGGGTCCCTCTTTTATACTTTCCTAGATCTACCCGATCTGAGCCCTGACATATTCGAAGAGGGTCCACATTTATGATCAACTAGTCTTCCCCACTTTTCAAAGGATGTAATGTTTTCCTGTAATCCTAGTAAAGATCATCTTAATTGTATAGTATTTAGAGATCCTCAAGATTTTGAAGTGGAACAAGCATGTTTCACCATCAGAGCTCCTGATGATAATGGCCACCTTCTGCACTCATTTAGGCTGTTCTACAAGTCTGGCCTGGGGTCAGAAGAGTTGTTCCTAATTCACAGAAGTGGTTTAATAAGCTACAGATGAAATGAGCAAGTGAGTGAGCCAACAAACGAGGGTGAGAATTCAAAAGATATTAACAGTAGTATCTGATAAAGCCGCAAAAAATATGTTGAGTAAAATTCTATTGTATATGTTTTACTTTTGGGACATTTGCTCTAAGTAAAGCTAACTCTAAGCCAGTGATGCTCACTGGAGGCTGAGTTCGCCCTCCTGGGGATGTTTGGGGATGTCTGGAAAAAGCCATTTTTGGTTGTCAGAGTTATGACCATGGGTAAGGATACTACTATTGTGTAGTGCGTAGCTATCCTCATCCTGCCTCCCACAGGAAATAAACACCTCAGGGTGTCCACAGTGCCGAGCTTGATCGTCCTGTCCTCCTGCAGATGGCTGTGAATAAACTGCTGCTCTAGCTGGTCCCCTCCCTCGTGGTTGCTCAGCTGTTTATTTCTTCTCTTTTCTGTGAGCTGGAAGAGCTGATAAATTGGGTATTTTCTGGTTTTGCAAAGCCTAATAGATAAGAGGTATTTATTTATTTATTTGCTACTGGGAAAAACTGAAAATACTGAAAATCAGCACAGTATTTTTCCACAGTGCAATTAAATAATTTGAAGAGAATATTTCCTAAGCAATGGGGACTGTGTTTTTGTTACTTTTTTCCATTTTAAAAGTAAGTTTCTAAATACTTTCATGCATATAAGGCACTATTTATTTTTTGTTTTCTCAATAGACTCAATGTATAACTTTGTAATCTAATCGTAGAAATGAGAAAAGCATACACGAATTACTGGTTTTTTTTTTTTTGCTTTTGTTTTGTTTTTGTGTTTTTGAAGCATAGCGTCTGTTTGTATTGTGGGCTGGCCTTGAACCTACTATGAAACCTAGTGACAGTGATCTTCCCAGCCTCCCTAGTGCTGGGATTACAGGCCAGCACCCTCACGCTCCAGCCAAAGTACTTTAGCACAGGGAAATAGAATTTTCATGATCATCTGAATGCTATATAAGTCCACATGAAAGTAGATAAACTCATGATGAAGGCATAATTTATAGTTCACCTACCGTGGGGTAAAACACTGCTGTACAAATATGGCAACTCTGGATGGCCACATCCTGGGTATCACTTTCCTCCAGGCACCAGTGTTTCAGGAACGTATGGCCAGCTGCTCAGGATGAGGCTGCCAGCTTTAATCATTCACCTTGCCTTGTGCAAAGACAGTGAGGAGAAAATGCAGCTCAACGAGGCTGAAGGGGCATGAAATTGCGTTAAGCAACACTCAAGACAATGACTGCATTTGCTATTTTAAAGTAAGTGACTACACGCTTTTTAAAAAAATTTTTTAAATTGTAATTTTCCTGTGCTGTTAAGTGTAAAGGTGACCGCTCCGAGTGGGATCTCAGCGGTTTGTACTCGACAGCTAATCAGGTTGATTCATTTAGTGAGGTGGCCAGTGAGCTCAGTTATAAAGCACAATTGAGTTCTCACCTCACTGAGATATAACACTACACATTTTTATCTTTCTGTCTTTTGAAGGAAAGAAAACAGTTGTGCAGACTTTTCCAGAGAAAACTGCGTAGACACAGTGAGGTTTTATATGGGTAGCAAAAAACATAATCACCCATGGAACAAAACCAGTTCCCTTAATGAGTTTGCTGGCAGCCTTTTAGTAAATGATTTAGGCTTCCATTACTAATGAGAATAGGAGTTTTTAGTAGGAGGACCATCCTGGGTTTATTCTAGCTCAATCCCAGCCAGAGCTAGCAGACTGAAAAATGCACATTTACTTACTGCTAATTGCAACAGAGCTGTCCAGAGGTGAGTTAGCAATTGATTGGTATTACCAAATTTCCCCACAGGATGGCATCCATCAGTTGAAAACGAAATTTACAGCATTAGCAGAAATCATTAAAATAGAGATGGGATAAATTTCCTATTAGGCTTCACAGTGTTTAGGGTTTATTTTGATACAGACTTTAACTTGACTATAGAAAGCGAGGGTTCTGTGTTTGTGCCAGGAATGGTGCAGACACAAAGGTGGAAGTGGCGATATTTGTACAGGTAGAAATGGACTCACGCTGAGGCTGGAACTGCTAACAAATAAAGCTTAGCATCTAAAAGCTCCTGATCACCAGAGGGCCATTTACTGAATTAATTTTTCCCCCTCCATCAAAAGATTAGCAACTATCAGGAGATTAAGTCAGAGCAAGAAGAGCCTCATGCCAAATTAAGGAGCAAAGCAAATGATTTTAGATTTTGGTTTGGTGAAAAAAAAGTTCTAGTATTTTGTAGCTTGTGAACAATAGAACATTCTATTTTATCTACATGACCAAAGAAATTGCACAAGCTAAATTTGAAATCCAGGGGAAAATAAAGAAAAAAAGAAGAGAATTTAAAGAAATCATTCCAAAGAGGAGTAATTTTCCCAAGACAAGATGAGAACAAAGGAGGTAGTCATTCCAGAATTTCTCATTAACGAAGACTTTGCTACTAGGAAACTAAACAAAGTGAGTTGGCTTTGAATGATGTGTTCTCAGCAAATATATTTGCATAATTAAATTTATATTGTAGAGAAATACAAGTAGCAGTTTTCTAAAGAGTACAGTTTTTACTTTTTTACTGTGTAGTTCAGGTTGGCCTCAAACTCCCAGCAATGCTCCTGCCTCAGACTCTAGAGTGCTGGAATTGCAGGTGTGTGTCATTGTACCGGCTGTCTCTTAAAGACAAATGATGATTGTGTATATTACAGGATTTTTTTTTCTAATTAATACACGGGTTATCTCGGGGTTTGGTAGAAACTGGGAATAGGAGAAGAAATACTCCCTCAGACCACCCTTGGGATTGCCATGGACTCCGAGGCTTCTGACCAGAATCTGAATCTTCTGATTGTTTCTCAGGCTTGTCTTCACTGGAGGATGTTTCCTAGAACTTCTCAAGGTTCTGAATAGTGGATAGCTGTTGTCTTCTTCAGCAACTGTCTTTCCTTGTTCATCTGTCAAGGTTCCTCCTGGGAGTATACTATCCCTTCGTTCACACATCTGGGAGGCTTTTTATGGGTAAACCTGTCATGTGTACCACCCCATCACCTGGGAACAAACACTGATGAGCTCCTGGAGGCCCTGACTCTTCACTAGGCAAAGGAAAAACACTTTTCCCCCCCTGCTACCAGCTGCCGATTCATTTCGGTTGCAAAGCATCTGGGAGTTTCACTGTTGTACATTGGCAAATTTATACTTCCATTAATTTCCATTCACGTTAGAGTATCTACGGATGTGGGGAAAATAACTCCCAACCTGTTCGATGTCATATGTGCCAAGTTCACAACCAGACAACATTGAGAAGTGACGTTGCAAACCAAAGGCGAGAGTTAGGAGAGTTTTATTGGAAATAAGGAGAGGAGGTCCTGGATGTCCAGAAGAGGCTCTGAGTCAGTGGCCACCAAGCCTTACCCTCAGGGCTAATTTATACAGCAAAATCACAGTCTGGGTGCAATCTGGGCCAGACCACAGTCATATGGTTTCCAAGTATAGCCCCTTAGTTAGTATTGCTCACACAGGGAAATGTGTCCTGTACATATGGAAAGAACAGAGGCAGATGGGAAAGGGTGGGGAGTATGGGTCCAGCTGTTCTTGTCCCACCTCTGTGCCTGATGTCTACACGGCCCCCTGGACAAGCTGCTGTTTGTCTTGTAGTCCGGGCTATTGTGTCTCCATCCTGAGCCTGGCTCTTTTCAGATTTGCCTCCAGCCACAAGTCTGATGTTTTTACTTTATTTTTTTTTGTGTGCTGACTTCCTTGAGGGCCTAATCCCTTTCTCACTTAATTCTCACATTAATTTGCATCCAATTTAGCTATTCATAATACTACTATAAGGCTGATAGAAAGCATAGATATTGTCTTCTCCAGCTCATGTAGATCTCACAACCAGGATTTTAGTCTTACGTGTACAAAACAAACCAAAAGAAGCTACCAATTAAAATATTTTGATGTTTGAAAAACCTTTAGGTACTAATGCCAGGTATAAAAGCAGCAGGCCACATATGGCTTTTTTAAGGTAAATTGACTTTGGGGAGGTGTTGCTTGGAGCCTAAAAATCACAACTTGTGTGTGGAGATGCTGATTTCTCCTCGGTCTCAGACTGCTCTCTAACCTCCTCCTCCCCTTCCTCCAAGCCCTTGATTCTGAGTGGGAGTCAACTGAGCCCTGGGGCAGGCCAGGAACATTCCTCTGCATCGGAACTGCCCTGAGTCTTGAGAAAGCCAATGGAAGGACTGCACCAACATTTAAATCCAACTATCCCGCTTCTAGGCTAAATACTATAATGATTTTCTAAGTATGTTTGTCTGTCTTCTTTGTTCCGCTCAACACAGGCCAAAGAAATCAGTGAAGGTGATGTATTTTAAAAGATTTTGGAGTCTAGTACTGAAGACATTTAAAGGGAAATGTGGAGGGGTGAGTAATGAGGGGTTAAGAAAAAATATGACGGCAGTAAAAAAAGGAAAACAAAGCTTATGTATTTAGCGGGTGGAAGGTTGTGTGGTGGGTAGCGGAATGGGAAAAATGAGAATTAAATCGTGTCATATGCTGGTACAAATTCCTGATATTGACTGGATCATGATGTGTATATACAATGTACCAATAAAGATAAAAATGAAAAAATATTATTATGTACTGCTGAAACAGAGCAACTTAAAGTCTTTCCAGCTGCCAACATTTATTTTTATATTAAAAAAAATTATAATCAGTATTTTTGAAGAAAGGTACCTGTCACACCTGGGCATTCCCCGTACATCTCCTAGGTCTGATTATTTACAAAGAGTAGAATGTCTTTAGGCCACAGTGTCAATGCCTTCATCTTCCTGAGTCCTGAATTCTTTGATGATATTCTATTAGGTAAAGAAAAAACTCCCCAGCCTTTTTTTTCTTTGATATTATCATTATGTAAAACCCTAGGCATGAGAGGACTTTGACATCTTTGTTAGTAAACAAAAGGTGCAGTTACAGTTCTTTTGACAGGAAGGAAAGGAAGCTTGTGCTCAGGCCGGCACTTTGTCTCTCTCCCCCACTCTTTCTCCTCTAACTTGACAGGCCTATTGCAGAGGCCATTGAAAACATTGCTGTCTCTTTCAGGTTGAGAGCATTTGTTAGGCATCTGTGAGGATGGCTTTCTTGCTGTTGGGTGTCAAGTCAGGCAATGTGAAAAGAGGCAACAGTCGCTGACTGCTCAGCCATGCTTTCCTGTGAGAGCAGCGCTGATGAGCGAGTGGCCCAAATACAAACTGAAGAAAACATTTCACCGTGGGGGACACCAGCTTGCGCTGCTGACTGGTCTTCCTTAGACTGACAGGGGCAGCAAGGAGAGGTTGCAGTGGCTGAGCGGAAACGGAGACAACTTTGTTTCCTCAAGAGGACAGAAAGCACTCTTTCTCACTGTTGTTGGCAAGTTGTTGAACTTGGTAATCAGAAACCTTATCTCAGTTCCTTTTCTAGACTTAGTTATTTAAGTTATTTAAGTTATTTTGAGATGTTGTGTGACATCTCATAACACAGTGAACACTAGAGTTAAGACTGCACTGACATATGAACAATTTGAATTATGACCAGAATTTTAGTTTTAACTTACAACCAAAGTTTTGTTACAACCTGAATGCTCGCTGCTTGTGCTTCCAGATGCTGTTTTAGATACAGATTTAACTATTAAAGAGCTCTGAAAAGAACAACATCCTTTCCTACGTGGAGTTAATGGCCCAGTTCTCTCCAAGGACACTGAGATCTCTGTGAGTATAGGAAGAGACTTTGAAGGCTTTGTAGAGGAGCCTGAGCCTTCAGTTGACCAATTTGAGTTACAGCAAGCCCTTGGGAATTAATTGAGTTTGTAAATCAAGATTCTAATGTACTTAATATTATACAAATTTATCAAGAACTTACCTTCCGCAGTTTTATTTTAATTGTTCTCTCAGGGTTCACGTATTCGAGGTTTACATACTTAGGCCATTTGTAACCATTATACTTTTGATTATTTCTTGTGGTCTCAGGAAGTGCTTCATATGTGCATATGATGTATTCCACTGGAGCTGGGCACTGGAGTGCCTGACTTCTCCAGAAACTTTGGCTTACTTATATGCAGATCACTGTCAATCTTGTGTTCTATCAATGTTCCCAGGCCACTAATTTACTTGGCGATTCTTTGTTGCCAGAGTGGGAGCAGATGTCTTTTTCTTTACCTAGGGTTTGCACTTTGTCACCGGGTGCATGATCAGCAGCTTGATCCTTGTTTATCATAATTCTTCTCAAAAACATAGTTGTCCTTTTGATATAGGAAATGATGCCAGAGATGAAATATGAGAGTATTATATCTCCAGCCTGTTATCTGTCTGATATACTGAGCCTGTATTCTGTAAAAATTGAAGAATGTATTCTAGGAGCAATAGAGTTTAAGAGTAGAAAGATATTTTTTAATTATTTAGCTCCTGAGAGGCAGGAAGCTACCCCAAATAGGTATCCAGGAACCCTACTTTACAGTGGAATTTTATAGAACAAAATTCTTGTGGGTAAAATGTGTGTCACAGCTATAACCAGCTAGTAAGATTACAAGTATAGTCACTTAGGGAATAGTGGTCCAATTGGGAAACAAGTCATGTAACAAGTATGGATGGAAAGAACAAACACTTCTAGGAAATGATGGGTCCAAAGGTCTTGGTTACCCTCCAAAGTGACTGATGTTTATCTAGACTTCACTAGGACCAGAGTGTGTCCTTTGTTGAGGTATACTGGTCTGGTCATTTTGTCATTATCTTTTTTTTTTTTTTTTTTTTGAGACAGGTCTTGCTTTGTAGTTCAGTCTGGCCCTCAGCTCACTATGTAGCTCAGGCAAGCCTTGAACTCAGCAGTCCTCCTGCCTCTGCCTCCTGAGTGCTGGGATGACAGACGTGAGCGTCCACACCGGGCACTGTGGTATGTGGTATTGATTGCTGGTGGGCGTGAGTTACCACGCCCAGCACTGCATGTGGTTACCAGGATCGAACTCAGGGCCTTGGCTTGCGAGGCAGGCACTGGAACCACTGAGCTAAATCTCTGGCCTGCATTTTGTCATTATCTTGAGGCCTGTTCTCTAATAGATGTGCGTCTAGACACAGTTTGTGATGTTTTCTTCCTTTGTCCTAACTCTCTCAAGGACCTAGCCATATTTGACTGCCTCTAATACTTCTTCCTAACTCCACTGTCTATAATACTTTCATTTTTGACTTCCTCTTTGCCTTGCCCAGTCTCTTTTTGGGCTGGTGACAAAGGAGGATTGACAGAAAACAACACTAAATTCCAGGCCATGAAAACACAAATGAAAGGATGACCAGACTCTTCTCGTATAGGCGAATCTCATCACTAGTCATCTTCATTAGATATGGAGCTTCAAGGTACCAGAAGAACCACATAACTCATTCTCTTAACATAAACCTATCAAACATTGTGTGGTACCATTTGTCTTTCTGGCAATTTGCACTTGAAAGAAGAGACATTTTGTCAAAGCTCACAAGATTCAGATTCATCTCTGCTTAAAGAGCACAGATAATCTATGAATTCATTCACCTGAGATTAGGGACTTAAACAATAATTACTTATTTCATGATTTTACAAATAAGCAACTTGTCTGGATCTGCCAGGAAGTTCTAGTCTTAGTCTTGCTTGTTCGTGTGTGTGTGTGTGTTTGCGTGCACACTCCAAGCTGCAGGCTTAGCTTGGGTCTGCTTTATTTAAGATGATCTCAGCTGATGTGGCTACTTCCAGCTCCATGTAGTCTTTTTTCTTCTCATGAACTAGCTGGGCCTTCATCCAAGGTGCTTGGCCAAAACAAGTCAATATGTAGGTATAAATTTAAGGATAGGAGAATAGCTCCCCTTTTTGATAGGAAGAGATGAAAATATCTCAAAGGGTGTGGATTCACAGTCTCTTTTGTATTTTAGTATTTCTTTTGTATTTTAGTATTTTGTAGTATTTCTGTGGACTGTTTAACAATTTGACCAATTCGCATGTTTTGTTGGTGCTTTATTTGTTTTTGTAAGTATAGACCTGTTATACTTGTAGTTTACATGGATTTTGAGAGACAATTTTTCATAGTCCTTATGTAGCAGTTTGCTGTGTAAAGATATATGATTATAGAAATAAATTCAGAAAGAAAATTTTCTCTATATTTCTTATGTGTGCATATATATAAATAGATTTATATATATTTTATAGATAAGTATACATATATTTCATGTATCAGCAAAAGAGCAGGAAAAGATGAAATATATTACATTATTTAAGAAAGTAGGAATATAAAGTTATGGAACCTTCACTTCTTTTCTGAGAACAAGAAGAAAAAATGGCTGTTGGTGGCTATTTGAGAGGTCACTCTCAGTTTTATTTCTTATACTCAGAGACACAGGGATTTCCACGACTTTGTGTTTTCATTGCCCTTGCTCTACATCAAGTCAACCAGGACCAATCCTATCTTCAGTGGTGTCTACTTCTGCTGTTTGTGGTGCTGGATACTACTGGAAGATGAGATCAGTGCACAAGTTAGAGACTGTTGGAGGAATGACAGCAGTAGAAATTGGACAAATAGTCCTCAAGTTTGAGTTAGAATGAATCCTCTCACGTTCCTTTCATCAATAATTCCACATTTCTTTGGTCTATTATATCACCTCTCAGGGAAAATAGATAATAGCAAGTATCTGGGATATCCAGGTCTCAGTGTGAGAATGCCTCCCAAGGTGAGATTGAACAACAACAACAGAAAAACCAATATCTTATATGATGTAATTTATAGAAAGACTTGCTGGCAAAAGTGTAGCTGTAGGGAGCTACATGATCAAGCATACCACTGTAATTTGCATCAGAAGGAGATCTTGGTGGGGACAAAAGTGACTTCATCCAAGCTGAATATACCTGGTTTATTTTTAAATTATATCAAAGAATCTGGTGCCAGGCCCTGGTTTAAAGCTTATATACTGTTCTAAATGTTGAAAAACTAGTAGAATAAAGAAACTAGATTTACTCTAGAGTCAATCACATTGATGATTATTTAAATTTGTGGATATGTCAGCTTGAATCCATACATTAGGCAAAATATTCTCAAAATTTGTGTTTTCATTCATAAACTGGTCTTTATAGGACATATTCTTTCACAGTTTTTCAAATTCAGTATAGTTCTACTTTAGAACAAGCAAACAAAAAGTATAGGTGAGGGCCAGAGGGTTAGCTCAGTGGTTATGGTACCTGCTTCGCAAGCGCAAGGTCCTGAATTCAATCCCCGGTAACCACATACAAAGCTGAGCGTGGAGACTCACGCCCACCAACAATCAATACCGCATACCATAGTGCCGGGCGTGGTGGCTCACACCTGTAATCCCAGCACTCGGGAGGCAGAGACAGGAGGATTGCTGAGTTCAAGGCTTGCCTGGGCTACATAGTGAGCTCAGAGCCAGCCTGAACTACAAAGTGAGACCCCTGTCTCAAAAAAAAAAAAAAAAAAAAAAAAAAGTACAGGTGAATGTTTAGAGACACAAATTGTGGAATCAACCTATATTTTGGGCTTGTGTACTTCTTATGATCTTTACTGTCTCTCTAATTCTCAGTTTTCACATCTGTAAAAAGGTCTAGTTAGGTAGAGTGATTATGAAAATTGAATAAGGTATTTCCCTTTAATACAATGTGCTTATTATTATGCCTGGCACATGGTTACTGTGAACTATGTTTATTTACAGTACTGAGGCTCTGAATTCCATTTCACATTTTCAGTAAATGTGTTCATTCTGATATAATCACATTCTTCTATACAGTCAATCTTTTTCTTGCTATTGACTCCAATGTGTTCTATATTTGTACTTTGTTCTTTCTTATTTTGAGACTTCAAAGGACAAAACATCATTTCAGGTAATGCCAGGTCA
The DNA here is from genome assembly GCA_004025085.1 of Thryonomys swinderianus. Classification (NCBI taxonomy): domain Eukaryota; kingdom Metazoa; phylum Chordata; class Mammalia; order Rodentia; family Thryonomyidae; genus Thryonomys; species Thryonomys swinderianus. Next base: position 16,652 of record PVIC010010760.1, read on the forward strand.
ATCTCTTACAAAATTTTTCTTTCACGTGCCTCATTATCTTTGAACTTTAGTTTTCTCTTTCTCCTTTCTTTCATAACCAAGTATTTTTGACAGTTATCACATCTTTTTCTATTTCTTCAACTAAGTATGTAAGCTTATCTATCAGTTAGGTTTATTCCATATGGGCAACTGTAAAACTCAGGTTTACAGCAGTCTTGACAATGCACCCTTGTGTGGGGAATGCCCCTTCTTGTGCCAGAAGGTCATGTAAAAGAGAAACATGAGCCACACAATTAATTTGGCATGTTCCCACGAGTGGTACATGCATGACTGTCCCATTGGCACCTTCTCCACTGTTGAGAGAAGTGGCACAGTCAAGCATGTACCACGGGTGGTTCAAGTGGCCCAGCAGCTAGACAAATAAATTGTGGCTCCTGTGTTCATGTGTTAAGCTATTTATTTGGATTTGACAAGGACATTTCAGCTCGCATTCCTTTGGTCAAGCTGCTCTAGGACTGGATGAAAGCCAATGGGGTGGGAATTTCAGGAGTTATAGTTCTACCCTTATGAAGTATACATGATGCAGCAATGAAGAAGGGCATGTTGGATAGGCACAACAGTACAGTCTAGCATGACAATCCACCAACACCTGGTCATGATCCACACATAAGGGACCATTCGGTTCCAGATTGTGTGTCTTGGTCAGGAGGACCCTTGGAATTGAGTCCTGAGTAGGTGATTTACTCACAATAATTCCAGCCTCAGTAAGCCTTAGTTTTCCTATCTGAAAATAGGGATTATCACTCCTATTTCATGTACAACTTGTTATGGAATATTGGAATATTATATTTAAAACAAATTAATGCCAACTCATCAGCATTATCCCCACCACCACTATCCTATAATACCAAACATTATGAACCTTTCTGAAAACTCCAGTTGCTTCTATATTTGAAGTATAAAGGAAATAGAACCAGAAATTTGTATAACACATATTCTTTAAGAAGCGAGAAGAGTATATCTTTATGTTGAACACAATTTTTGCAACAATTTTTGAATTATATACATATGAGCAAACTGGGATGTTAGATACTAAAATAATGTAAGAAAATATGAAACAGGGTTTTCTTTTGAGGAGAGGGTACTATCACAGAAATTTTTATATTAGCTGATATAAAAATGCTTTATTTGTTTGTTTATTTGAGACAGGGTTTTGCTTTGTAGTTCTGGCTGGCCCTGAGCTTACTATGTAGCCCAGGAAAACCTTGAACACACAGAAATCCTCCTGCCTCTGTCTCCCCAGTGCTGAGATTACAGGTATGAGCTACCACGCCCAGCACTGTGGTATGTGGTACTGACTACTGGTGGGTGTGAGTCACCACACCTGGTATTGTATGTAGTAACTGAACCAGGGAGTTTGTACTTGCTAAGCAGGCAGTGGAGCCACTGAGCTAAATCTCGGGCTCATCAAAATGCTTTCTGATCGCCCCTCTATGGAATAAGTGTCCAGGAATTTGGGTAGAAAAGAGGACAAGAAAATTTTATTCATCGTATCATATATTCATGTATTTTTCATATATTCACTTATCTGTTCATGAGATATTTATAATGCTTCTCCTTTATATTGTGACTGGTTCTGAGTTTTTAAAATGAACAAATTCCTAAACTTATTCTCTGTCTTCTTAGACCTTTCAGTTGTCCTTTATCCATGCTGGGAGTTAAAGCAGATTAGAGTTGGCAAGTGTTTTAGCTATTTTATTTTATTTTATTATTTTATTTTATTATTTTATTTCCATTTCTGGGACAAAATATCCAGCACCCTCAAGTTGAAGGAGGAAAGGTTTATTTCATCTCACAGTTTGTGGAGGTTTCAGTCCATACCTGGTTGGCTCCAAGGCAACGGGGCATGGCAGAGGGGCACTGGAGAGGAGAAACAGTTCATGGAAGGGCAGGACAGGAGCAGCATGAGGACTTCCTTTTCCCTTTGTATTCGGTTGAGGCTACAAGCCTGTTGACCAATGCCACTCACACCCAGGATGAGGCTTCCACCTTCAGCAAGTTTAACAGCTGTGCCCCACACCATGCTGACCCTATTAGAGGACTAATCCACATCCACACACCCTAGATCCACCCACCTCTGCAAGACCCCAGCTATGAGCATATGAGGCGTTAGGGGGACATCTATATAGCAGGAGGGGGAGAGACTCAAAGAGGACAACTTGGAGGGAGAGACACATAATGGCAGGCATAAGTGAAATTAAAGAATGTATCAGAAGTTATTGCAGATTCTCAAAGCAACAGTAACAACCAACAAAAACAACAAAACAAAGTGGACAGAGAACAGGATAATGACATGGAATATTTTCATTTATACATGAAAGGAAAGGAAATCTTTCTCCAGCAAGAACAACTAGTATGTATTCTGTGGAAGTCAATCTTCTGAATATCTTTCCTGAATTATCTCATTTCACCTTTCAGCATCACAGCCTAAAATTTTATTATGTTATTTTTATAATTGCCATCACAGAACATAAAAATGTCATGATACTTAAGAAAGAACAAAAGAATTGGTCATGGTGGCACATACCTGCAATCTTAGGTCTCTGGGAGGTTGAGGTAGGAGCATCAAATGTTTAAACTGAGGCTGGGTAGCTCACTGAATCAGTAAAATCCTATATTAAAGTAAAAATTAAAAGAAAGATTGGAATATAGTTCAATGTCAAGGTGTTGGGTTCAATTACCAGTCTTGAAAGAAAGAAGAGAAGAAAGATAGAAAGGAAGGAATAAAGATGAAAGCAATAAAGAAAGAAGAAACAAGGAAGAGAAAGAGGGAATAGTAGAGAGTAGATCTCTTGACCCTTTCCATGGAAAAAAATTTTGTGCTAGGTGTAGTGCTATGGTCTGAATATTTGTATCCCCTCTAAACTCATATGTTGAAATACTGCCCCTCAAAATGATGCTATTAAGAGATGTGAAAAAAAAAAAAGAGATGTGGAGGCCTGGAGATTTAGCTCAGTGGTTCCAGCGCCAGCCTCGCAAGTGCAAGGTCCTGAGTTCGAAGCCCGGTAACCACATACAATGCTGGGCATGGTGACTCACGCCCACCAGCCATCAATACCACATACCACAGTGCTGGGCATGGTGGCTCACGCCTGTCATCCCAGCCCTCGGGAGGCAGAGACAGGAGGATTGCTGAGTTCTAGGCTTGCCTGGCCTACATAGTGAGCTGAGGGCCAGCCTAAACTACAAAGTGAGATCCTGTCTCAAAAAAAAAAAAAAAGAGAGATGTGGAATCTGATAGTGGATTACATCATGAAGGCAGAATTCTTGTGAGTGGGATGAATGACCTTAAAGACACCCGCAGTGGTGGCTTGTCCTTTCCACCTGTGAGGACAGTGAGAAGATGCTACCTATGAGAAAGGAAACCGTTGTGAGACACTGAGTTAGCTGGTACCTTATTCTTAGACTTGTTCATGTGCTAGAAGACTGAGAGACAAGTTTTTTGTTGTTTCTAAGCTACCTGGTTTATGGTATTGTATTATAGTAGCACAAACAGAATAAAATGTGTAGTGAAATAAACTTGGTTTTCCAAAACTTGATTGGGGAGAATTAAAATACAGACTGTACCAGTTTTAAATTTGTGGTACCCTTGATGTACATAAATTCATGAACATAAATGTAGGCTATTTTGTCTGAGAAAGGAGATGAGAGAAAAATACTATCTAGGTTATCAGATCACTAACTTACACTTCCTGTGGGTTTCCTCCACACAGAGGTTGTTCTGCATCTTTGTAACAGATCATCCTAGATATCCCTCTGTTCATGTATTAGGGAGTTGCACCTGGGCTTCTGGTGCATTCTTAAATGACAGAGGCTGTCTTTATTTCTGTTATTACTGTTTTCCCTTAGAAAGTGGATGTACACACCAGGCTGCATTCTGGAAACTATAAATTTGGGTTCATACACAACAGTTCAGATGTTAGTTCCAGAACATAAGCATTGAGATCATGAGGCACAATGCAGCAATTATTTGTTCAACAGTTTACAATTGTTGTCTGAGAAGGTAGACTCTTTGTCTCTGTAGGAAACAATAAAGACTGCTGATGGGAGTTGAGTGCAGTAACGTGAAAGTAGCATGAAGTTTAACATTCACTGGTGGAGATGTTCTAAGTGGAGATTCGAATTGGAGATTCCTCTGAGGTAGATTCCGATGCTTTGTTTAACAAAGCAAACCAATTGCAAATTATTCATTACCATATTCATAAGTAATCTACTTAGTAAGACAGTATGAAGGTAATGATAAAAACAAATATTGAATGAAGCTCTTTCCACGTCAACCTGTACAACATATACAGCATGTTAGCTCATTCCTAGTCTGAAATAAATGGTTTAAAATTAATGAGAATATACTCTGGTTGCTGGGAGAGAAACCAAATAATTGGAAATGTACAGCTATACTGCCCAGAAAAGGTTTTCTGTAAGAATATGCTAGGTAAAGAAAAAAATGTTTAGGTTCACTTTAAATGGACTTTTAAATAAAATAAATAAATAAATTTTATTTAAAATAAATTTTCATTTAAAATTTATTATATGTGCTTCTTTCTCAAATATAATAATCATTTGTGTTTAAATAAAAAGTATCAGTGATATTTGCTGATAATTATTCTAATACCTTTTCGTCTCTTTTCATTCATTGTTCTGTCTTCTTTTCATTCTCTCTTCTGCCTCTTTTGGAAAGATATTGCAACAAATCTGAAGGTAGGTCATAACTCACAATCTGGTTGCACTTATCTATGTCCTCTTGACACTACAATTCTCTTTTTTGTTTCAGATTCTTTGAGTAATTGCACTGCATGCTACTGTTGTTTATGACTATGCCAGAAGAAATACAAGCTTGTTCTGTTTCTGCCTCCTGATTACTCCACTGTGTCTTAACAAGGTAGTTAAATTCTCAGTTCCGGCATGTTAAAACAGAGGGTGGCCACTTGCTTGCCCTGTAATCATCTCGGAAACCACTGAGCTTCTTTCTCCTCTGTGGGGTACTAATATAAACTTTTGTTTCACTTTTCTGCTGTGATATTCATTTTATAAAATTAAGAAAAATGATGACAATAAAAAGGGAATCCCCATAGTCAAAAGAAGTTACCATTATGAGGAATAGTGAATAGTGGTTTTTGTTCCCACAGTGTAAAGTAGAAAGAAGGAGACTCAATAGGCCTCTGGTGAAGGAAGTCTGGCAAAAAGTTGGAAGGTAAATGTAGGATCTTTTGGAAAAGTTTTCCTCTTATCTCTTGGGGGTGAAGCCTGACAGTACTCAAGGCAAAGGGAAAGCAGTCTTTCTTGATCATAAAATGAAGACAGAGAGGCAAATTTACCATACCATTCTTAGGGGACACTAGCAGTCCATTTTTGTAGATATTAGTCTCTGTATTCTCATTCTCGAAGCAAGTTCTCCAAACTGTATAAGCCACTCAGAACCTAGATCTGCCCTGAGAAGCAGTGTCTGAATTATCAGAACCCTTTTTGTTGTTTTTTGTGTTTTTCATTTTTAATTTAAAAAAGAAGATCTATTTTAGTTGAACTGATCTGGACAGGAAGGGTAGATTAACTGGTTCTGAGTGCTGTGGTGCTGAATGTATATATAAAGTACATTTATAAAATTTTGAAGTTTTTGTTTCATTAATATTTACTTTTTCCATGACTTGTTTATTTAAACATACCCTAAGTATATTCACCTCAAGTAATTTAAATGGGTTCTTTTTTAATATTCTGAATTAGGCTATCAAAGTTTTTATTTGAAGAGTTGTGATGGGAAAAATTTGTTCTAAATGCTAAGAACTAGGAGCCTATAGACTCAGTTAGAAAGATAGCTTCACCTTATGTTTTGCTTTCGTGTATTCATAAATATTGAGAGTAATGAGTATATGCCTGCATTTTATGGGAGATCATATAGTTATATCATTATGGATTGAAATCCTAATCTAACAAATCTTAGGCAGTCACAAGGCTATTCCACACAACTCCTAATACTATACAGTCCCTTCTTTGGAGATTTAAGTAGTTTGTGGTTTTATAGTATAACAAACAAACTGAAAAAAACAGATAAAACTCAATCTTTTTTCTACCAAATGCTTATGCACACATCTTCACTCACTTGTGGGAATATCTCAGTTTTATAAAATACCCAAAATGAGGCTTACTGTTCAAATGATATGAACACCATACATTTTGTCAAAATTGCCATACCTAATTGAGTGGTGCTCATTTATACTTCTAAGTGCAAGATAGAATACTATATATGAGGATTTTTGTTTCACCTGGATAGCCTAAAAAAACTCATCATTTTGATATGATATTTGCATATTTTATACATACATTTGAACTTACTTTAAATTATTTTTTATCTATTTGAATTCCCTCTTGTAATCCTGATTCATTTTTCTATAACTGATTAGTAAGAGTGTTTTGTCTTCTTTCACACACATGTAATATATAATATATACCTATGCATATATGGAATTATTTATTGTACATGTTCCAGTTATTTTGAAACATTTTCATTTATTTTCTAAATTCACATTATTAGTTTTTATGGATATGAGTTTCTAAAATATATGAAATACCAAATTTATGGGCTTACTTTTAGAGATCTCTTTATGGTTATAAACATTAAGACAAATTTCTTCATTTATCCAAAAATTGATAAATATTTTTCAATATTCAGTTATAATATTGTACTTTTAAACTTTATTTATATCCTTTGCATTTAGATTTTTATTCACCTTTAATTTAATGTTTCTATTTTCAACTCTAAAAGTGTATCTGAAGTGTTTTTTATCAAAGTTCAAATTATACTTTTTTTTTTTTGAGGCAGGGTCTCGCTTTGTAGTTCAGGCTGGCCCTCAGCTCACTATGTAGCCCAGGCAAGCCTGGAACTCAGCAATCCTCCTGCCTCTGCCTCCCGAGTGCTGGGATTACAGGCGTGAGCCATCACGCCTGGCACAGTGGTATATGGTGTTAATTGCTGGTGGGCGTGTCACCCACGCCCAATATTGTATGTGGGTTACTGGGATCAAACTCAGGCCCTTGCACTTGCAAGGCAGGCACCAGAACCACTGAGCTAAATCTCTGGCCCTCAAATTATACTTTTAATAATTGCATTGAATGCATAATGATAGGTCACCTATTGGCTTTTTTTCCCTTCTTGACATGGTTACTTTTCATTCAGAGAAGTAGAGCTATTTCCCATATTTCAAAAGGTGTTTTGGTTATAAGTTTCATTAAAATGATTGAGGCAAGAGGCTTGAGGGTGGGAGAATAAAATGTAACTGTAAAGTCTCATTGCTGAGAAGCAGTTAGGGAGCCAGTCCCTGAGCTAGCGTCTGTCAGTCCTGGTCTCCATAATGAAGTGCTGCGCATACTTTTTTTGCAAAGAATGAGAGGTTTGCTTTGGAAGGGAAATTCTATAAATTCACTACAAAGAAACACGAGAAAACTGTCTTGCTTCCAATTACCATCATGAGCCATCTATTTGGTGTTGCAAAAGATTGTTTAGGTCATTTATTTCTTCCTATGACTGGCCTGAAAAGTTGGACGCATTAAACATGCATTGTATTTGGGAACTTGCAAAAATGCTTGTCTTTACAGCTATTTCAATTCTCTTGATTGTTCAGCATAATTAAAATAAAGCCTTCAAACACAAACAGCTTGTCAAACACTTCTGGAAGCTTTTCCTGACTCAGGCCTTCAGTGGCAAGAAAACATTATCAACACTTTAGGTGCTCTACATTTGATGGAATATGTACTTGAGGAAAGTTAAGTTTAAGGAATCTTTAAATAAACTGAATTATGCTTTTCTCTTGATCTTGTCATTCCACGGAGAAAAAATATATTATACCTATGAAATAATAATGACAATTATGATGATAATGATAATAATAATGAATTGATGGTAATTATAATATTCCATTACATTTGAGAAGTTCTGGTATAGTTGTACCATATAGTAAGTTAGCACGTATCAAGTAAAGCCAATCATCTGTTATCTATGGATTCTGTATCTCAGTATGCAAAGTTTCGATTAAAAAATTTGTGCCTGCACTAAACATGTACATTTTTCTTACTATTATTTACTAAGCAATACAATATAATAACTATGTATATAGCATTTGCATTCTATTAGCAGTAAGTTAGAAGTTATTTAAAGTAATAGGAAGGCTGTACATAGAATATACAGATACCATATACTTTTGTCTCAAGGACTTGTGGTATTAGCTAGGGTCTGGAAGAAATCTTTCACAAATATTGAGTTTATTTGTATGCTGATTACTATGCTACGTAAAATATAATCACAGGACTTTGTATATAAAACAAATACTTGCTGTTTTTGTGTATTACATGGGTCAGGAATTTAGAAAGGACTCAGTGGATTTAGCTTTTCTCTGCTCTGTGGTATCTGGGGTCTCAACTGGAAGCTTCCAATAATGGAGAGCTGATGTAACTTGCAGTCTTGTTCATTCACATATCTGGTGATTAATTATAGCTCTCAATGGATAACTTAGCTAGGACTGTCAACTGGAACATTATCTTAATACTAGGTGATTTATTAAAGCAGAATTTATTAATCACAGTTATGGAGGGTAGAAAATTGAAGATCAAGCTGCCAGCAGATTTGTTGTCTTGTTTTATGGCTCAGGTACCACCTGTTACTTCATGCTTACCTGGCAAAAGGGGGAAAAAAATCTTTCAGGCCCCTTTTATAAAGCACCAATCCCATTCATGAAGTTTCTAACCCAGTAGACTAAGCACCTCTCAAAGATACTATATATCATAGCAGGAAGGACACATGGTCTCTCTGTACTGAGCTTCCTTAGTACATGGTAGCTGGATTAAAGTTTAAAGAGAGAGTAAAAGTCATCAGAAGTACATCATCTTACATGGTGTGGCGTCAGAAGATCAAGCTGTGTCACTTCTACAGTCTTTGTGTTGTGGCAGTTACAAATCTTAGTTTCAAGTGAAGTAGACACCTCCTTTTGAAAGAAGAATATCAGCATCACAGTGTAATAAGAAAATAGGGATATATCATATCTTCCACCTTGGAAACCATCTCTGTTTTAACCTCAGATATCATTTTTGATTTCCATTTTACTAGATCCTCTTTCGATACCAGGTGAGTATGTCCTTGTGTTTTAGCTTCACTTTGCTCTATTCCAATTTTCCCTGCTGTCCCCCATGTGTCTGGGTTTTTGAATTTTTTCTTATTTCTATTTTTTTTATGCTGTTGTTGATATTTTTGGTTTAATTCCTGGCCTGCTATATGGTCAATATTTAATGCAAGTTTCTTTCTCCTTAATACTTGGAATCTTTAGGAGATGGCTACTTCCTGGGTTGTCCTCCTTGGATCTGTAATGGCCCTTAAGTAATCTCAATCTGGCATACAGTGGAAGGTACTTAAACAAAACAACCACATCACCTGGCTGATGGGAATTATTATTCTGATACCTTTACCCTCATAAGTTAGATTTATGACCGTATGACAAAATGTAAAACTAACTAGAAATATGTTTACATCATACAAGTTCTTCAATATAGCAGCATCATCCTTTGGAAATAAAGAGTCACCAGGGAGTTGGGGAGGGTAGAGAGATAGAGGGAGAGATAGAAATAGGGTTAGAGGATTTATAAAGATCACACCAAACCCTGAGAAACTGATAGAGTCTAGAGGAAAAAGACAAAAGAGACAAATATAAAATAGAACACATATAAAACGGAACACATTAACGACAGCAGGACCACTATAAACTGTATTCATCCTCCTATAATAGTACAAAAGAGAAAGTAGGAAGATTGAAATGTATTAACTTCTGGGAAATGGTATTGACCAGAGGATAAGAGAGAAAAAAGGAATAAAAGAAGAATAGGTATATCCAGCAGCAGGAGGCTAACAGGTGACTATTTTCCCTCTTTTGTAAAATATAAGAGCATTTGAGAGAAGAAAAACCTGAAATTGGACAGCATCAGCCACAAGAGAGTAGAGAAATGAAGAATGAATGAGAGATCAGATAAAAGAAAGAAAAAACAATAGCAGCAACATCAACAGCAAAAAACACTACCAAAAGAACCCTTTATGGCATGGATATACTGTCTCCTATAAATAGTATGGGCAGTAGCACACAGATCAGAGTTGACTAGTCACAGGGAGACTGCTGTCAGCCCCCTCTCTAGGTTCTGGCTATAATGCCAGAGTTGAGCTCAATTGACTTCTGCAGGCTTGAATTCTGCAAGAGTCCAGAGTCCTGTAGGTAGAACTGACTCTACAAACTCACCAATTCCTGTAGTCAGCAGGATTTCTTTACTCTTTCAGGGGTGTTTTTTCCTTGTGGCAGCAAGGGCATTGAGCACTGAAGGCCTCTAATTAAGTCCCAGCACTGCTGCCTCACTTATTCCCTGTGCATAGACAAGTAAATGGAGTCTCTGGGGGCTCTTCTCTTTGTCCCTGTCCCATGAGAGGTCAGAGCCCAAGCGTCAGTGTGGGCAAATAAGAGGATGGAGTCTCTGCCGGATCCTGCTTCCACACTGGTGGTGCAGGAGTTCAAGGCCCAACAGCTGTGGAGAATGTGGCCCAGTCCTGTGCCATAGCCCTTCCTGCACAGGAGCAGCACTTCTGCAGCATGGACAGAGAAGTAGATGGAGTTTCTGCAGGGCCTCCTCCTCCTGTGCCGGTCAGAGCTCAGGGCCTGAGAGCTGTGGGGAAGGTGGGCCAGTGGCCTGTCTGTGCAGGAGCTGCCCTTACTCAGCATAGGCCGAGAATAGTTTCTGAGGATTCCTCCCCCAACTTATCTTTATTCTGTTTAGGTTTTTCTCCTGCTAATTTATTTAGCTAGTGTTTCCAGGCTTATATTGAATAGAATGTTAATAGTGAACATATTTGTCTTGTTCCTGATTTTAGAGTGAAAATTTTTGTTTTGACCATTCAGTATGATGTTATATAAGCTCTGTTATGGAGCATGGTTGGAAATCCACTAGTCGAAGTAGTTCAGTAGTTTTTAGAATGATGCTGCCCTTTGCTCAAAATAGGTAATAAGTTTTTTGCTTTGAAACACATTGTGTCCTTCAAGAAATTATAAACAACATTTTATTGCTGGAGTCAATGGCTTAAGTATATTGAAATATATGCTACTGGGATCTGATAGTTGAATTTAATATCAAAATCTCTTAATTTTTCCACTCTATCACATATCTAGCTATTGCCTAGTGTTGAAAGTTAAAAGAAAGTTCTTTTTAAAATGTATCACTTTTGGTATTTTGTCTTTTCTATAGGCCTTGTAAAATAAAAGTGAATTTTAAGTTTGTTTCACAGGATTTCTGAGAAGAAAGACCATGTACATTTACTGAAAGAAAGACCATATATCACTGTATTCTATGACATTAAAAATAAGGGTAAATAAAATTTACCAAATATGTCAGAGGTGGTTTTCTCAGAACACTAGAATTTACTTCACAACAATATATTCCCAATTTTAAATTGAACTTTTAGAGGTAAACATAAAAACAAAGAGAAAGGAAATATGACTTGTACTTGGTGATAATTATATACTAGGCTATATGCTGAGCACTTTTATATAGATATTATAGAATCCTCAGATCAAAAACATTACTATTTTTATGGTATGATATATGATCTGTAGCTTGGAGAGATAATTAATTTTTCTGTGGTAAAAGCCTTTAAGTTGGAACTGAAGGAAACTTAGTATATGCTAAACTCTGCATTTTTCATCCTTTGAGCTAATTATAATTGTAGTACTATGTGGAGGCAGAACTAGGAGGGACTTGGAAGTTTGTATCCAGAAAAATGATAGAATCAAAGGTGAAAGAAAATTTAGAAATCATTTAGTGCAGACATCTTTCACTGGTAAAGAACATAAGGTTCCAAGAGCACAGTATAACCATCAGTTCACCTAGGTTCACCTCTTACAATACAGAGGAACTTGGGCCTTTTGATACCTCAGTTTTCTCATCTACGTCATGGAGGTGAAAACAAAAGCTACCTCAAAGGCCACTTCAAGAGTCAGTGACACCCACAATATATAAATATTTTTCTCTAATGTTTGTATTTTAAAACAAAATAATTTATGAAATATAAGGCTAGGAAACAGTGAATTAATAAATGGATTTTTACATGTTTCACATTATATTCTAAAATAAGGAATATGAAAACATGTTTTAGGATCATTCATAGAAAAAATCAAATCAGATTCATCATTGTGGTGAGAATTATACTTTCTTTTGGTTTCATCAGGCCAATGTATAGACAAGAGAGTTACTATATCAGAATGCACCACTTTGAAGTCAACTAACATTTTGTCTTCAAACTAAACAGCTATTTTCTTGGTTAACAAGAAATGCTAAATAAACAATTGCTGACAATGGTTTCTTAATTTATTTATATGAAGGATGCTATATGTGAAATTTTACTGGCCTTCCTCTCCTGGTCTCTGGGTGGGTACCACAGGTCCAGAAATCATGACATTAGTTAAGGCAGGAAGAAGGAGAAAAGGAAAGGCACAAGTCTCTTCTCTCCTTTTTTATGAGAAAATTAAAAGCTTTCCAAGAAAACTCTAGCACACTTAGGCCAGAGTCTCATTGCTTAGAACACGGGTTTTGTTTCCAACTAGCTTCCTGTCTGAGAGCTATAAATGGATTAGTCACCAGTATTAATTGATTTATTGTTATATATAAAACTTTGCATAAGAGTTGGACTAATGAATAATAAAAATAGGGAAGGAAACTGCCATTTACCTTGTAACTATGATGCTGTATTCTGTGTTATAGGCAAGGGACATTGTTTCACTGATTCTTTAAAATACTCCAAGAAAATAGATAAATAATCTGAGATTTAGAAAGGTGAAGTTTCATTCTTTGAATGTAGATTTGAATGACTTTAAAGTCTATCTTAGTAATTGAAACATGAAAAATGAAGAAAGGTATAGAATAATAGATGTCAGTTACTGAACACTTAACTGTAAAATGTCAAGCATTAAAAAAAAACTAAAATATTTAAAAATAAATTATGGGGAATAGGAAAGAACATTATCAGAACCACTGCATGGGTCATGGTCTCTGGTGAGCCATGACAGCATAAGGCTAATAAAAGAATAAAGACAGGAAGAAAAAAAAGACAGTGAGAATGAAGGGTCTTGGGGCCAATCAGTGCTGCTGTAGGCAGCAAAGATAAAGGCACCCTGAGTTTGCGACTATTTATTGGATTCATAGGGACTATCAGATGTCTCAGAGAGTGGCAATAATCCTATGATGATGAGGATCTTATGCTGATGAGGATCTTAGGTTGATAAGGATGGTGGGGAGATGACTAAATTACAATAGCACATGGGATGAGTTAAATTGATAAAGAATTTGTTCCTCCCAAGGTACAAACTATCAGATATCACTACTCAGTTCTGAAAGAACCACAAGGTCTTCAGTTGATGTAATCTTGCCCTTGAGTATCAATAGCACCACAGAAGTACTGAGGCCTCAGACAGCCCTAATCACAATTTAACTGTAAATAGTTTTTCCAAAAATATATAGAATGGCTCCTAACAGTAAATTAATACATTTATCCCCACAACAAGCCTCTGAGACTTTCTAGTTTTCATTCTATGAATAGATAAATGGAATTTTATGTACATTGACAAAATTGTTCAAGTTTGTTCCAGTAAAATAATGAGGCTGGGATTGGTATCTAGTTTTAATTTAATTTCAATTTGTTCCTAACCACTAAAACAGATTTTTCTTTGTTGCTGTGTTTTTAGGAAAGTATTGTCTAATTTCCTGTTTTAACATGTGATAATTTAGAAGTATCAAGATTACAAAAATCAACATGAACACTTGAATATTTCTTTTTGAAATGTCAGGAGAGTTACAGGTAAATGATCTAAAAAAATGAAAAGGAAGTGTATGTAAAGTATCTGACAAAAGGGCTGTTTCGTCCTTATTGCATGGCCTTTAAGTTTTAAGGGTAGTTACATAGAGCAAGTTGCCTCAAAGCAGCTTGTTTTCTGTCTACAGTTTTTGAATATCCTTTAAAGTTTTTTTCAGTATAATAAGACAACAGGAAAGAAAGCATTACCTTAAAACCAGTGTTTCTACAGTGATAGCTTTCTCATTATCTTTGGGGTGTTAGAATATTCAGCAGATATAAAAAAGTGTGAAAAAATCAAGTGTGGGGGATCATCTTTGATAACAATGATATGATCAAGGTATTTATTATGGGAATGTATAGAATGGTTACTATAAAGGTGCAGAGATGAAAGTAAAGTTTTCTCTTTATAAGTTAACTTTGATTTAAAGATCCTTTGAAGAGCTAAGCCCTTCAAAAGCAGCCATAAAATGTTTCAGAGTGATTTTGACATAATCCAATAAGAAGAATAAAAACACTTGTACTATGTACACAGGAAAAAGAACATGAGCAAAGGATGAAAGGAATCACAATAGGAAAAAAAGTGTAAAACAGTGAGATTTTATTGCTAACACAACCATGATAAGTTTATAAAATAAATTTTGTGCCTTAAATATCTTCCATAACCATTTGAAAAAACTTATAACTCAAAGTGTCTGTCAGTTCACCTGTTAGTTTTTTTCTCCTCTTTGGAAGTGCTTATGGGTTCCCTCTAAAGTAAAGATAACTTTATGAAACAATCACAAAGAGGGGATAATTGGGCATTTTTGAGTCCTTGTAATTCTTTTTAGTTTAGTAATCATAATTTTATGTAGCTTTAAGCTATCAATACAGTATTGTAATTTGTAATATTTTTGTGCTATAATAGTAACATATACTTTATGAATCTTTGTGTTTTTCAGAATAATTTAAATACTTAGAACTTTGTGTGAGCTTCTGACATTTTTAATGACATAACCACTTTATTATAATCATCCCAATGACAAATGTCTGATATCTATTATCATTAAATTTTCTGTACTACAATGAAATACCAGAAGTATGTAATTTTATAGTGACAAAAAGGTTTATTTAGTTCATAGTCTCAAGATCCAAGGCACAAGGTCCCACTGATCTGGCATTAGATAAGGCTGGTAGGTAGCTATGACAGAGGAATCTATTACAGTGAATGGCCACATCTTGAACTAGGGCAGAGGAAGAATGAATTGGGTTCCTTGAACTTGTTTGAGGACAAGGCCCTAGAGACCTAAGTACCTTCCATAGTGTCTCACTTCTTAAAGGTCCATAGCACCAACTATTATCTATACCATGGGAACCAACACTTCCATATATAGACCTTTGGGGATGTGATATCCAAATCATAGCATTGAGCTATTATTGTTAAGTACTATACTCTGTAAATATTTTATTAATCTAATTTGACATAATCTCAGTGACTTTCTAGAATGTCTCCTTATTAGTTTTCATTTCACAGATGACAAATTGATCCACAGAGAAATAAATAACTTGCTTTGGATCTTATATTTATTTGTAGAAAACTTATCTGAGTCCATGGTTCCACCTAACTGACAATGCTGGTGACATTTATATTGTGCAGCAATTCTAGAATTTAAAAATTCATCTTAAAGCCAGGTGTGGTGGCTCACGCCTGTAATCCCAGCACTTGGGAGACAGAGACAGGATTGCTGAGTTCAAAGCTTGCCTAGGCTACATAGTGAGCTCAGAGCCAGCCTGAACTACAAAGCGAGACCCTGTCTCAAAAAAAATCATCTTAAAATTGTCACATGACATTTAATTACAGAAATTTCTTGATGGGAAGGTGGGATTCATTATCCATATGGCTCCTCACCTCATGACAATGCTTTCCACATAACTGGTTCTCCACGGCGGCTTGCCTGGGCACCATAGTGAGCTCAGGGCCAGCCTGAACTACAAAGCAAGACCCTGTCTCCAAAAAAAGCAAAAAATAAAAAATAAAAAAATAAAATAACTGGTTCTCCAATAAATATTTGACAAATGTAAAAAAATGAATCAGTTAAAATGCAGAAGGAATGCTGATGTTAACATAACTTAGAGTTTTATTTATCATATTATCTTCAATTACACTCAAAGTATTGTAGTGTAGATGTTTGCTCATACTATGAATTCTGATTTCAATTACAACCGTAAATGTATTGTGCACAATTTGTACATGGATCATCCATGTTCCATGTTATTTCTTTTAAATGATTTTGTGTCAGCTTTATCTGGCTTTACTCTAGTCCTCTTGGCAGAGAAACTTGTTAAGGGGCACAAGATCGAGCTGATTAAACAGAAACAAATACTCATGTGGAAAGCAGGACAATTCTTTAAAGAGACAGACTTCTCTACTTCCTGTCTGGAAAACCACATTGTGAATTTTCTTCTCACAGCGATTTTTCTACAGATAATCAGGTCGTAGTTACCATGTAGCAGTGGTACTTTCCCACAGATTTTTGCCCTATCTTTTTCAGCACTTTTATTTTGGTCACACACTTTTTGCCATATATCACACACATACACACACAGATATATTAATGTATACATTAATCAATGGAAATGTTGGCTGTAAAAATGTTAAAGTGCTTTTACCTTGAGATGTTGAGAAACTGAATTCATAATACTTCATTCTGTATGTGGGGCTATTTAAGGAGGAATAGGCCACATAGGGCATGACTTGAGTGGTCAGCATGATAGAGAGAACCTCATGCTTATTCACGACATGATGCACTGGAAGGGGCCAGCCTTTATAGGACTTTTACATACTTATTGCTATGTGCCTAGAGCTCCTGTAAACCTTGGCTCACTCAGAAACAAGGCCAAGACCCTGATGGTACCAACCAAAGACATAGTTATTTTTAGGAAAAAAACCAAACAAACAGTTGACTTCTATAAATATGGGCAAAACAAAAATACTATACTAAAAACCTCACCTGAACCTTCTCCTTGCCATATAGTTCATTTTCTGTGTGGTAGCCCCATCCTGACTTTTGGAATATTACCAATAAAATTGTTTTACTTCACTTTCATTACAGAAGCTTCTTTTTCCACGCCAAAAACCTTTCAGTTCTAAATCAGTCTCATTTCACCTCCTTCATTTCTGCTGATATTTAAAAACAAACAAATGAAAAATAAAGCAAAACAAAATTAAACAAAAAACAAGAAAGCTAAGGGTCTCTTCATGGGAGGACCACAAACTCCACAAATTTCTGCCTGATGTAATATGTAATGTCAACTTCATTGGGAACAAGTGAATAGGACTCCAATGTTCCTTGTTGTTTGAAGTCCAGAGAGCTTAGTTTAGATTCAAGATTTCTTTGTCCTGACTCTCTACTCCACCATTCTCAAGTCTTAAATTTAACTTCTCAATGTATGGTATGTAATCTCCATATGGACTATATGGTTAATTTTGTCAACTTGATTGGATGTGAGATGCTTGAAAATTCACTACTTATGGGTGGGTCTTTAAGGTGTTTGAAGTGATGCCTGGCATTTGAAACTGTAAATGGATGGATAGATTTGCCCCTGAGTGCATGCAGTATCACTCTATATACTGGAGTCCACGTGCTAATAAAATTGGGAGGGAGAAGCTTGATGCAGGTTTTTCTGACACTTTCTTTGCCTCTGGTCTGCTATGAAGTAAGCCCCTTTACTCTACTACTTTCTCCCTGACATGATGTAGTGATTCACCACAAGCCCAAGAGCCCAGGAGCAAAGCAGCCACCAGACCATAACCTTAAACCACTGAAACCATGAGCCAAAGTAAACCTTTCACAGGTATGTTGTTAATCTAAGGTACATTATCATAGTAGCAGAAAACTGGCTGATACATGGACTATAAATCACTTTGAGGGCAATCACTAATTTCTCATTTCATGTCTGGAAATACTATTCATTCTTCTAGGACAGAAAATCCTTTTAGAAGTACTGATTAATGACTCCAAATAAAGATGATGTATACTGAATGCCTTAATATTCTTGTTTCTTTTCTAATAGTACCACATTCTATTTTTTGTGGAAGATTTGTCTATACTATTGGTTATTGTTTAGTGTTCATGAAGGCTGGGGAAATAGATTACACTTCTGGAAGATTAATTGGTAGTGGTAAATTCATTTCTTATGAAGATTATGGAATTAGTACAACATGCTTGATCCATAGAATAAGAGGCCCAGTGGGATAATTATTGATTTATAAGAAATATATAATAAAGTCAATCCAACTTAAAAGGAAGCCAAGCTCTCAAAAATACTTGACTGAGGTGTTATTGTGAGAAATTAGAAATAAGGTTTTTTTCTTATATTTAACTTAATTTGTTTGAATAGTGAGCCTACTTTTAATTAAAATGAAGACTTACTCAATAAGTGCCAGGCATGATGGTTCACGCCTGTCATCCCAGCACGCAGAAGGCAGAGACTGGAGGACTGCTGAGTTCGAGGCTTGCCTAGGCTACATAGTGCGCTCAGAGCCAGCCTGAACTACAAAGCGAGACCCTGTCTCAGAAAAAAAAAAAAAAAGAATTACTCAATAAAACATTTTCTTTTTACTTTGCAAAATTGTTCATAAGATTTCCTAAATCCTAAATCCTTTGGTATTCAGATTTTTCTTTTCAGATTGGAAATTGTGTCATCACTCTAGTTCACATCTTGTTTTCAACTGTTCAGTGACTTCATGTGGCTACTTCTTCATATGTTAATAAATATCCTTGTAATTCAAGCAAAATCCAATATTTTTACTAATTTCTTGAAATTTTGCATATTTTACTAGAAATTGAATTTTTAAAAATGTATTTTGTATTATATTTACATGTAGACTGAAAATCGCAGGAAGGGATGAGTCAAAAGTTGGGGACTGAAGAGCTCTGGTAGAGTACTAAGTGAGGAGAAATGTATGAGGACAGATTAACCTTACAAGTTACCAGTTTACTGTGTATGTTGTTCCTCCCACCAGAATTTAGGACAGTTAAAAGACAGATGAGAGTTAGCTCCTTTGTAGGTGGATGTACTTCTTTCCTCTTTTCTACTCTGGATCACTATAAATGTGCAGTTTGTTCTCACCAATAAGTGAAATAAATAGATCACAGATCTGTAAATATGCTATCTTTTCTCTAGTATGATAACCTGTAGATGTAAATAAGTTCTAGAATATATGATAGGTTTTGTAAAATAGGAAATATTCAAAGGAATGTGGTAGGGGAAAGTAATGAGGGGAAAGAGTAAATATGATTTGGAAAGAGAAAGAACATGTATATGGTGGATGGGGGTTGTGAGGTGTTTGCAGATGGTACCACAGTTTGTGTTTGCAGATGGAACCAGCCAGCTGAAGGGAACTAGGGGAATGCTTCTCTCTCTAAGTACAGTATCAGTTGAATCTCCTCAGAGAAGAGAGCACTCATGTTAATTTGTGGCATATTTTTAAGTGAATGTATTTAAACCACATCAACTAAATCTGCCATTGGCCATATCATTTTGTTGCATACCCTTTGCTATAATTTAGACCTGTAATGCTTGCCAAAAGCTACCTTGTTAAATTATTGGTCTACAGCTTGACACCTGTGAGCAGTGGTAGACACTTTAAAGATGGGGCCCAATAGAAAGTCTGCACAGTCAAAGAGGACTATGGAATCCCAGTTTCTTCCTTTCTCTTTTGTGCTCCAGCCATCGGGTGAGTCACTGCTTCAATGCATTCTCCTGTCATGATGCACTGTGCTCCATCCAGCATAAAAATAAGTGTGTTCATTGGACCATGGACTTGAAGCTCCAAAAGTGGGAACAAAAATAAGCTATTTTTTTAATCAGTTAAATTATCTCAGGTATTTGTAATGAAGCTGGCCAATACCCTCCAGCCAGACAAGTTCTGTCACATACCGTGCAAATACTCTCCTGCCTGAATTAGGACCACATATTTCTATGATCCTCTCCCTCACTTTCTTTACATTTCTACTCAACAACTTCCTTCTCTAAAGGCCATTCTCTAACCACATAAGAAAAATAGCATCTTCTGTCATTCTGTTTTCTAGCTCTGCTCTATTTTTCTTCTATCCGTTCTACCACCATTGTTCCTTTCTTTTGATAGCAGTGACATTATACAGTATACTCACCTAATTCTGTCCTAGAGCCTTACAAGGGTGCTCCTTCAATATTTATTGGTTCAATGATTTGCTGAACAATCAACCCCAACATTAGCTCTTCAAATGGAAGGGAAAGGCAGATTATTTTTCACAAGTTTTAGAGATGACTGGTGGATTTGTGGTTTTTTTTTTTTTTTTTTTTTTTTTTGAGACAGGGTCTAGCTTTGTAGTTCAGGCTGGCCCTGAGCTCACTATGTAGCCCAGGCAAGCCTTGAACTCAGCAATCCTCCTGCCTCTGCCTCCCGAGTGCTGAGATTACAGGTGTGAGCCACCATGCCCGGCACTGTGGTATGTGGTATTGACTGCTGGTGGGTGTGAGTCACCACGCCCAGCATAGTATGTGGTTACTGGATCTAACTCAGGGCCTTGCGCTTGTGAGGCAGGCGCCGGAACCACTAAACTAAATCTCTGGCCCTGGTGGATTTGTTTTTGATTTATCATGTTGATCAGGTATGTTTACCTGTCATTTTAGAATGCCTGTTTTATTTAGAAATTACTATGGGAATAATATACATTAAGTAAATCTATTACTGATTTTGAGCAATTGCTAATTCTAACAAATTACATGCAGCTTTTTTTTTTTTTTTTTGCTGCTAATAAACACCTTTGGATCAACTATTCTTAGCTTTAAAGAAAGCCAAATGTGACCTGAATTGAGATGAAACTCTTTTCTCTGATATTATTTATACCATAGCTTTATTTTGCTCACTGATGCTGGCATATGAGAATCACTTATAATGAGTTAGTGGATATGGCAGAGATCTATTGAAAATATCTGCCAAAAGACTTTGTATTGATAGTATTTGAGATTTCTATAAAGGATATACCCTGCACAAAGACTTGTAGTCAAACAAGTCATCTAAAATGAGCACTATTTCCTTCAATACAGATTTATCCTTTTAATGACCTCCCTGTTTACCCACTATTTGGACTCACCACTCGCCCCTCAGACTTATGAGCTTCATTGAGACTTAAAACAGAGGAATGTAAATGGTAGTGTGCTCCTCTGGTGGTTCCTATGGTTTAGTACTGTAACTTATTGATTGTTCTGTACAGCACAGAACTGTAATTTTGGCCACTACAAGTACTACATATAACAGTAATACAAATAATAGTGAGCTCATGAGATTGAACTTCGACTGTTTCTTTGATGATTTTTTTGTTCTGAAAATTGTAATGTACATATTATATACAGCTTCTCCTTTAATGATTGAGCTACTTATTGACTGAGTCTAAGTAAGGATGGAACCTGGTCACTTAGTGAAGGATGTCTGCATTAAGAAAACAAAATTCTAGCTAAGCATAGTGGCATATGCCTTTAATTCCAGCCTTTGGAAATCTGAGACAGGAGGATTCCCACACATTCAAGGCTAGCCTGTTCTCCATAGTTCAAGCCTGGCCTGAACTCATAGAATGATCCTGTTTTGGGGAGAGAGGAAGGGGAAATAAGTAGAATAAAGATGTGCCATGTGCAGGAACCCAATAACCTCAACAAATGTAAACATTGTATGTCATAAAATTGAGATAAGATCAATATCAACAAGAATGAATATAAGGAAAGGGATCTAAAGGAGGAAGGAAGGAAGAAAATTAAAGAATCAAGCTCTATCATGTAATATTTACCCTCAATATATATGTATGTATATATATCTTTCCCTTACATGTTCTAACATTTACATATTGGCAGTTTAATACCTCTATCACTATATACATTTAAATTTTATACTAATCTTCTACAGAAAGGCGCACACATCAATTTATTTTCCTTAAATATTTCAACATTTATCTTAAAGAACAGGACCATATTTCCACAGAGACATGCCAATTTTTATATTTAAGACTGGATGTAGTATAAATATCCTATTCAAAATTCAAATTTTTCTAATTGTCTCATGTATGTCATTCTTAGCTTTGCGAATGTGGTATGAAATTATTTACTTATTTATTTGTTTTGAGACAGAGTCCCACTTAGTTGTGCAGACTGTGTGGAAGTCATGGGCTCAAGTGGTTCTCTTGCCTCAGCTGCTGAAGATGATGAAAGCACAAGACGATACCAACTCACTGATGACTTATTTATTTTTAGTATTCAATTGAGAATCATAATTTGTAGTTAGCTCTTATGTTTCCATAGTTTATTTAAGCTATATTCGTTTTCTTTTCTTGCGTTTTAAAAATAATCTATGGCTTGACATTTTTGTCAGATCCAGTTTGCAAAGTGTTCTACAATATTCACTTGTTTTTCTCATTATTAATCTCTTGTATACTTTTTTTTGCAGGAATATTCTGTTGCTTTTGATGATATTGTTTTTACATAATCTTAATTTGTTCCAATACCAATAATACTTAGTTTGATCTCTTGGTTTAAGTGCTGCTACTCTTGTAAATATATTTTTTTCCAGAATTTATAATGTGTGAAACTTCTAGATCACAGGAATCTTTCCACTCCATATTATTTTATCTGTCATTTTTTGGGTAAGAAGAGCATCCAGTTCCTGACCTTGTACACATTTTATTTCCAACACCTCCTTTTTTTTTTTTTGTGACAGGATCTGGGTATATAGGTCAGGCTGGACATGGACTCTTGATGATTTTCCTGCCTCAGCCTCCCTAGTGCAAGGATTCCAGGTGTATGCTACCATGCCCGGGTTTTCCCCTTTAAAAAAAAATGTACTATGTTATAATTTACTATGTTCCTTTCTTAAATACTGAAATTAACACAAACTTGGTCAGTTGGTTCTTTCAAGCTATCCCCTACATTTTGTGCTGTTGTTATGTCTCCATTAATCGTTGAGTATGGTTTCAATTTCTAAGAAGAAAGAACGCTAAATCTTACCATTGATTCTGCATGCATGAGCTATTTCTATAAGGGACTATGTTTTCTTTGTGAAGTGAACAGTCTTTAGAAGCCAAGATATTAGCACTGCCTGAGCACATTGATGTTAGGGTGAGTAATAGTAATTTTCACTTCTGTTATATCCAGTCCACTTCCATTTCTCTAACTCTTGCACTCACTTGTTTAATTCTGGATTTTATATAATTAAGCCATTTCTTTCTTTTATATCTTTTCAGCTAAATAATTTCAAATGGGGCTACTAAATTCTATATGCTTCCTAAAAATTGGTAGAGGGTACAATTCCCTTAATTTTCATTTGGCAGTACAAAAACTCTAAATTTTCTCATTTTACTCATCTTTCTTAGTCATCTTTCATATGATTTTTACAGATGTTCTGAAGTTCTTAAAATAAATAAGGATAATCAGTTGCTCAGAGTATCTGGAAGATAAAGTGAATGCTTACCTGTTTGCTTTGCCATCTGTTTCATTTTGGATTGGATAAATACATATTCAGTCCCTCCAAACAGTATGCACTGCTCAAATACCTGTGGTAACTGGCTAGGATTCCATCTGCTTGATTCTAATTATTTCATTACAACTGTTCAGATTTATAAACCCAGCAATTAGAAGAATTTAGACATGTTAATTCATATGTAGCCCTGAACTTCCATACTTCAAAAACGTATGAGAGGCTTTATAAGATGTGGAAGACTTTGTTTCATTGCAGAAACTGTTGTTATTTTAAGGGAACATGTTATACATGTATATCATTTGAGAGTGTTTCTGTTTCATGTATTTATTTACTTATTTATTTATTTTTGGAGTATTCAGGCCTTCATTTACACGTAGAAGATTATCTACAGTAGTTTATCTTTTTTTTTTTTTCTAATTTGAGGGTGGAGAAAGCAATAATATAAATCTCAGGGTTTTTTTCTTACCAATGTTTTTGTTTGAAGATTAAGATTGTCTGTGACTTGTTCTAGGGTGATGATTTCAATTGGCTCAAGTCCATTAACTGCAAGAAAAAACACCTGGCAAGGCGGTTTGTCGCGCCTGCTCTTGTTAACCTCTCAGCCTTCACAATAACTATCAGCAGGCACTGAGTCAGGGCCTCTAATAAACTGGCTTTAAAGCTGCTGACAGCTAATAACTTTCTATGCATTTTCAGAACTAAATAAAAGAAAATGTTCTGATTAATTAGAATCAAAGAATTTTCAAATCTCATGAATAAAATAAAAAAGACCAATGTGGCCTATATATTTTTTTCTCATAAGCGAAATAGATTTCCAAAATATGTTATTTTAATTCGGTTTAAGTGAGTGTTTTTTTTTAAAAAAGGAGAAAAGCCAGGCATGGTAGCATACACCTGGAATCCTTTAACTAGTGAGTCTGAGGCAGGAAAATCATCAATACTCTTTTAATTTGTTAGTAAAAGAGAAAATGGCTTAGAAATTTAAAATTTTTAGGAAACCATCTATAAAAATAAAGTTTTAACTAGATCCTTTCAATGTATAAAACAATTTTCACTAGTGAATTATAGAAGCTTTATGGTGAATTATGAAGCTTTATGGTGAATTACAGAAGCTCTGTAATTGTGGGAGATTAGAGCTTAGTCCAAAAAAGGAAATATTTTAAAAAGCATGCAATAGTTCCACAGACACCCTTTGAAAACCATTCTACAGGTGAACAGGATATATTCATACCTGTCAGGTGGCTACTAAGAGTTTAGAGTTGTGAGAGAAAGCCTGAGTGAGAATCATCAGACCTGGTTGCAAAACCCTGGAAAGAATCCACTATGTTTTGGACTTAGTTGAGGTTTAGTCACTTGAGTCTTTGGCAGAAGGGTGGCAAGGATAGTGGTGAAATGGGGGACAGTTCCTATTATTGTAAACGCAGGCAAAAAAATGAACATTATTGTGTTAGAACATGAACTTTCTTAAGAGTCTCAGGCAATTATGGCAATAAAAAGGTAGAGAAACTCTATCTGTACCTATGACTTAATTACTTTGGATACAAGGAAATAACATCACTTTTATGGAAAGAACTGCACTGAAATAGTGAGTGGAGATCCAGTAGAACAAGGCGAATGCTTCTGCGTTTCCCACCCAGTCTTAAAGGACATGGTAAGAGGAATGTCCGCTGCATGCAAATGTTTGTCCTCTCTCAAACTTACACAGAAATTTAAATGACATTTAAAATTATTAAGGATGGGCTCTTTACTTGGATTTAACTGGGATTAATGCCTTTGTCATAACCGTTAAAAGGACAAGTTTGGCCGTTTTTTCTCTATCATCCTTTGTTTTCCTGCCATGATTCCTTCTATCATGTCATGACTCAGGAAGAGGGCCCCTACTGCATGTTAACATCTTAATCTTGGACTGCTCACTTTCTCTCTAGAACTATGAGAAATAAATTTGTTAAAAATTAATAAACAGTGTGGACTAAGAAAGTGTCTCTGGTTGTCTGGATTTAGGAGCTAAGATTCTATAGAAACAAATTAAAATAATAATTTTTAACTTCTTTATTTTCTCCTATGGAAACTCTACCTGTTAAGCAGATAATATTTTTAATACCTATTAAAGTGTTTTCCTTGTTAATAAAGAGATTTTTCTCTGTAAGCTCTCCATTAATTTGGTAGTATGGAGAAAGTCTAGGGCAGCGGGGTTCAGCCTTGCTCAATACTTGTTTTTCCAATGGGAAACTGATGTTTCTGAGCTGCTTTCACCAACCTGCAGCAGAGCAGCACAATTAGCAGAGCGAGTGGTTAGGTCTGGCGGTGAAAATGTCTCATTCAAACGTTTACTCTTCTCTGAGGGCCAGAGTGTAAGAACACGGGTTTAAGGTCTTGATATGGTGGAAAGAACTTGAGAATGAAGACAGGGTGAAAGACTTGATGTTCAAGACATCTGCAGAAGCAGGGAGTTGAGAGGAATCTGTGTAAGCTTGGAGAGTTAGACAAGAAAGTTAAGACCAGAGAGTACGGCCACGGAACAAATGGGCTTGCTCCGGACAAATGGGCATGAGATAACATGTCCCACACCAAATCATCTAAACTGTTACCACTGAGTCCACAGTATACCAGGGGTCAGCAACTTGTGGTCCAATGTCTAGATAACTCTAACCTTCTGTTTTTTGTGACCTATAGGCAAAGAATTGTTTCCATTTTTAAGTGGTTGATAACCACATACAATGCTGGGCATGGTGACTCA